>CABHPH010000700.1:0-41876 GCA_902168325.1 Peromyscus nudipes
GATCTGGCTGCTGAAGGCCAAATTCTGAGTCTCCAGGTGCTGTAGCTGCTCCTTCAGCAGGTGCTTCTCAGCCTGAAGAGCTGCGTTCTAGAGGAGAAGCACGCATGCACCAGTTACGTACAGCATGGCTAGCTCTCTCCTGCATAGGCCCTGGGGTTTAACTGAACCCTCAAGGGGAGATGCAGCCCAGAGCTAGGGGGATGGGGTTTCCTCAAGCACAGGACGTTAATGGTTTCCTTCTTGGAAACAGACAACTAATAGAATTTTCAAAAAGAAGATAATGCATTACAGGGGCTATGGCCCAGGACCTGAGGCATATGGGCATGCAAGCCACTTTCCTGATTCCATTTGTTTCCTTTGGTATGGATCATCTGAAGAGTACTTTTCTGTGCGCTGAAGCCATTCACCACTGACCACAGAGCTCAAGTCCTCAGCAATAGCTGTCCCTACGTTTGAGACAACAGGTGGAACAGGGTGCTTAAGAGTGGGAGACTAGGGCTGGAGAGGTGGTTCAGGGGTTAAGAGCACTGGCTGCTCTTCCGGAGGACCCGGGTTCAATTCCCAGAACCCACATGGCAGCTCACAACTGTCGGTAACTCTAGTTCCAGGGAGGGGATCTGACACTCTCACACAGATACACACACAAGCAAAACACCAATGCACATAAAAATAAAAATAAACCATTAAAAAAAAAAGAACAGACTAACAGAGATCATATCTATTATGCCACTAACTAGGCTAGGAGCCAGGACATGGGCTGCAGGCTTGTGACCTTGAGACAGCCTCTAATGTTCTGTCTCAGCTTGTCTGCTGAAAATCATCACAGTGGACTTCAAAACGTTACTGTTGTGAATCAGTGGGACAAGCATGCACTGGAGGGCTTTTTCTGGAAAAGGCCAACAGTAAATACTTGCAGGTGTGGTGGCCATGCCATCTCTATCCCAACAATGAAGGCCGCCACTGCAGTGGGACAGCAGCCCAGACCACATGTCAACATGAAAGGTGTGTGTGTCAATAAAGCTTCGTTTAGATACAGTCCGGGCCGTGGGGCTGGGATAGAGCTCTGGAAAACAGGACACTATGGGGACGAAGCTTGGTGGACAGAGTCTGGGTTTGTCACAGCAGGCGGGGAGGTCAGCCCAGGAGACGGGGTGTGTCCCTTGTATTAGAAACTCTGAAGGAACTACAATGAAAGGCACCTAAGGGACCAGCCAGGCCAACCCAGGGCAGTGTCCTACTGGATCCAACAGCCTCCATGGCCTCTGCCACCCCATATTCTTTGCAGTGACTTCACTTCTTTACTATGGGTGCAGCTGCTGATAGGACGGTCGGTCACTTCATGGGCAGCCCACTCACACTGCGCTCCAGCTCGATGGCCCGGTCCTTCACACGGAGTAGCTCCATGGTGGCCTCTTTGTGGCTGGGCTCCCAGGCCTCTTTCTCTTGGTGACTGCTGACCACCTTGCCCGCAGGGTGCTTCAGCACGTTCTGTGCCTGCGTTCTGTTCTCCTGGGTCTGCCTGAGCTGCTCCCGTTCATCCTTTACCTGCAAACAGCATTGAGAAGCAGACTCAGGCAGGATGGAGCCACACAGGAGCCCCACTAGTGGGTAGGGAGGCACCCCTCACCAAAGCCTCAGATACCCACTCACTGTCCCTGAGGAGGAACAGGCCAGATGCTCTGCTTCTGCTATGTGCTTCCCCAGACAGGACAGCAAAGGCGGGGATGTGAATTTACGCCTGCCTTAGTCCCCACCTTAGCTACATGAGCCTTGCCTGGGCCTCCAGTCTACACCACACAACAGAGGCAAAACCAGGCACAGGCAGTCATACATCTCACAGAGGCCCTGCCAGCCCTGCATCTGCCTGACTGCAGATCCCAAATCAACTCTGTAACCAAGGAATGTGCCACATGTTCAAAAAGGGAAAACATACATGTGACGTCAGTCCACCCATAGATGGAGACTAAACGCACACAAAAGCTGTGTGTGTGTGTGTGTGTGTGTGTGTGTGTGTACGTGGAGTACCTATTGATGTGTGTAAAGTGTGAATGAGGGACGCATGTCTATATGCATGTAGATTGTGTATGTGTGTTCCACATGTCTGGATGTATGGGAACATGTGCTTGTATGTGCCCAAGAGCTGACACACATATTTGTATAAGGTCCTGTCCCATCTAAGGGGCCTTATGAGCCTACAGGGCTCTGCTTGGTCTCTGGGCTGTTTTGTGTTCCCACAACTTACCTGGAAGTGTGGAACTGCCCTGAGCCACAGCCTCCTCCTACCGTGCATCTGGCTGTCATGCCCAGCTCCTATACCCTGAGGTTGGTACCCGCAGAACACCCTATAGCTCATCCTCATCTGTCCCGGAACACTGCCCTGGTTGTCCTAGGGAGGGTATGGCAGAGGCCTGGTAGGCAGGACCTCAACCTGGCCCTCACCATCTGCAGTTCAATCTGTAGTTGGTGATTCAAGCTTTCTTTCTCTTCCACCTGGGCCTCCAGAAACACTATCTTTTCTTCTTTCATGGCCAGTGTTGTCTTCAACGCTGATTCATTTTTGCCTTCCAGAATCTTGCATTTTCTGAAAATATAAAGACACAACAGTATAGTTTTCATCTACTTCAGCCCTAGTCCCATCTCCCTGTGGCTAGCACACCCTTCCCACTAAGCTGGTTTTAGGTGTTCCAGGGACCCAGAGCCCTTCCCAGGGTTCCCTGGCTGACATATCCACAACACTATCACACAAAACACCACCACTACATTGTATAGCTACTCCTTGAAGAGGTGTTTATAGATGGCTTTATATCACTCGACCTCAGGAAACCTCAGCTATTGGTCCAAGGTCACGACGCTAGGTACATGGCAGGTCTGCGGCCTTCCCATTGTACCAGACATGTCAAAGCAGCCATGGGAGTCTTGTTGGTGACAAATCCAGAAAAGGGTACCATACTAGATTTCTTTGAAAAGCCAGGCTGTTCAAGAAGGCACAGCTAGGAGAAAACCTGCAATCATCTAGTTAAAAGAGATGTGGGCTCTTCCTGGGTGCAGGTCAGTGCAGAGCCTGTCCAGCATGCAAGAAGCCCTGGGTTTAGCTTCCAGCACCACAGCTGTTTTATCACACAAAACAATCTCCTTCCCTGCCTCCTTAACTCTCTAGGGACAAGACCTGAACTACAGAGGACAGACAGAAGGAGTCACACAGTGACTCCAGCAGTGAAGAATAAATGAAGCCCTCAGATGGAGACCCTGGAGCTCAGACTCATCAGAGAGCACCGTGCTAGCACGCAGGGGACTGTCCTTACGTGTCACCGTGACTGGTATCCTCCTGCAGCAGCAGCTCCTTGCTGAGGCCAACCTTCTCCAGCTCCTGGCTCAGTTTGTCCAGCTCACTGGTCAGCTGCTGGCTCTTCAACTTCTCCAGCACCAGGTCCTACGAGACAGGAAACATCACTGTGGACAGGGGCATGGCAGGGGCATGACAGGGAGGCTAGGGTCTCAGGATGGTGCCACACCTTCAAGCCACCTCTTCCCCAAACCTGGCTGTTTTAGATGTTTCAGGCAAGCAGGCTAGGTGACGAGGTGGGCCACTCCAGGATGCTCCACCAAAAGAAAAGGGGGGAACACCCTTTCCCAGCCCTCTTGGTGCTGGAAACAGACCACAGGACAGCACAGAGAGGATGGGCCCAGAATGTTCTCCTTCTCCAAAATATGTCAGAAATACTCCACTGTGTTGACTTTTAGTAGTGAGAATAATCTATACTAGTATGGTTGACTTTTTAAATTACAAATTTAGCCAGTAATTAAACACTCAATATTGGCAATAGAAAAAAAAAAAGCCAAGAGAGAAAGATGGTTTTTGTTGTTACTGTAACTCAGGGTGGCCTTGGACTTGCTGTGTAGCTGAGGATGATCCTGAACTTCTGATCTTCCTGCTTCTCCAAGTACTAGATTACAGGTGTACACCGCCATGCCCTATTTTATGCTGTGGTCTCAACCTAGGGCTTCGTGCATGCTAGGTGAGCATGCGCCCAACCAAGCAGCCTGTCTCCATGCCCGAAGGAGTTTATTTTAAATCCTGACTTCGGTTAACTTTTCGGAATGTGGGTGGTGAGCTCAAGGTTCGTCTCCCTAATCCCTTTTGCTTCCATTCCCACACAGCTCTCTGAGGGTACCTATTATCTCCTGCCTGATGCCATAGCTATCCTTCCTACCAAATCATAGGCAGGATGGTATCCCCCACCACCAAACTTCCCTGCCACGCTAGCAGCTGATGCCAGGTGAGCAGTTCTGGCCATGAGTTATGGGTTAGAGTAACATGGACCGGCTCCTGAATGAAGCAGAGAAGAGCTAGCATGTGTTTTTCAGCAGCCTTCTAACGTGCCATGGCTACTGCCCAAGCCTAGTGCTGAAACGGTGGAGCTCTAGGTCAAAGCTGCTTGGAGCTGGGCACTCAGGAGGCTGAGGCAGGAGGATCAAGAGTTCCAGGCTAGCCTGGGCTATACAAGGATTCTCAGACTAGCCTGAACTATATAGCAAGATTCTGTTTTCAAAAACAAAAACAAGAGTAGAACAGCACCTGGGATTGCTAAGTCCTAGGACTGACAGTAGGACTGTCCTGCTGTGGTGAGGGGGAAGTGCATCTGTGTAACAAGCCCTGGAGATCCCTGGGTAGTTGGCAACTGCATCATAGCCCACTCTGCCTGCACTGTACAGATATGGACTGTGGGTGGCATGCAGGGCTTGTGTCCCTCCCTGACTCAACCTACAGTAGTTTTTTTGTTTGTTTGGTTGGGTTTTTTTTTGACATTGTCATGTCATGTCTGGGCTCACTTAGAAATCACATCCCTTCTCTCAAATAGGTATATAGCACCCCACGGCTGCCTCAGGCTGAGCTCCAGAGGGTCAGTCTCTCTCTCTTGATCTCTTCCTTGTCTACCTGCCACACGTTGATGAGCCAGGACACTCCACTAGGGGATGGTTTAGTCACAAGCTAGCAGGCGCCAGGTATGCCCATCAGTGAGCTGATGACGACCTGGAACACAACTTGGGATGACACCCACAGGTTGGGTCACTCTCTACTAGAGCCACACCATGATGGACAAACCCACAGGCCAGGAAAAGGTACCAAGGGAAGTAGAACAGATAACCCAGGAAGCAGAAAATACAAGAGGCTAAAATGGCCACACACTTTGATCCCATCGCTCCACTTTCAGAAACATCCTTTAAAAACTGTCTGATGGTATGCTCAGGGACAGGGACATAAGTACCACTGAAACAGTAAGAATGGGGATGCTGCTCAGTGAGTGTGCTCAAGACCATGGGTTCAATCCCCAGCACCAAAGAGGAAGAAAAAAGGTCCCAAACCCAAAACAAAACAGTGGGAAACTCCGAGCCAAAGGGACCTATAATCATCAAAGTCAATCCACAGGCTTAAAAATCTTGCCGTCACAGAGAAATCGGGGTTTTGAAACCTAGTCAGTGTGGGGCCAGGGAGACGCCTGCACAGCTAAAAGCTCTTGCTGACAAGCCTGGCAACCTGAGTTTGATCCCAGAACCCAAAGGGTGGAGGGAGAACAGACTCTCAGTTGCCTTCCAGTCTCCACATGTACACTGTGACACACATGTACCTACACATATCCCAGATAAATAAATGTAAGAAAACCACCACCCAAAACCTGAAACTTACTTCATGTGGAAAAACATGAAAACGTGAATCAAAACAAAAACATAATACCCGTATGTAGTATGGTATGGAGCAGTTCTCTGATGCATGACTGATTTATGGTTCTTTTTAATTTATGGTCAATTCGGGGGAATTTTGATTTTTATCCCAGGCTAGCAACAGATATGATTTAATGCTGTCTCTAAATGCTGGGCAAAGGCAGTGAGCTAGAGCTGAGTCAGTCACTGGATGAGGAGGGGAATCAGAGGCACCCCGGAGTGATGTGTGGCTAAGTGTCTACGGGCAGAAGATGGGGTGTGTGAAGTACATCTCCCACTTATGGTATGTACTCTACAGTGAGTGATAGGGACACAACCCTTTTATAAGTGTGTGGGGGGGGCACAGAGTAAGAGGAAATGATTACCAGGGGGTTGTTAATGAGTGGTGAGACCACCCCATGCCTTTTCTCCCCAGGCTGCTGACCTTTAGCTACCTGTGCTCAGCCTCAGGGTAGACACCAAGTCCCCCCTCCATTCCAGAACCTCCCATTCTGGAAACAGGCCCATTTCGCCACCGCCCCTGGCCGAGGCTCACCTCTCTCAGGGTGGTCAGCGTCTTCGCGTGCACGGTGACCTGCTTGGTAAGGTCCCGGTTGTCCTTCTCCAGCTCCTTCAGCTTGCTGGCCGCATCCCGGCAGCGGGCCAGCTCTTTGTCCAGTGCACGGCTCTCCTTCTCGGCCGCTGACAGCTTGGCAGCGCTGTCGTCCAGGACAGCATCCTTGAGCTCTACCTGCTGCCATAGACGCCTGGTCTCCTTCTCCAGCAGCTTCTTGTCCTTCTCTAGCTGGGCCACCTCCTGCTCCAGCGCCTTCCTGTCCTTCTCGGCCCCCTCGAGCTGCTTGTTGGTGAGCTGCAGAGCCTCCAGGTCTCGCTTCAGAGACTGGCGCTCGGCCTCCAGCTCGCCCAGCTCCCTCTCGAGGGCCTGGGACTTGTGGCTGCTGCTCTCCAGGCTGTGCTGCAGGCGCAGGTTCTCGGCACTCACGCTCTGGTAGCTGAGTTCCAGGCGCTCCGACTTCTTGCTTAAAGCCTTCATTAGCTCCACACTCCTGCGCAGCTCCTCCTTCTCCTGCTCCAGCTGCTGGTTCTCCGCCTCAATCTGCGCCATCTTGGCGCTGGTGAAGTGCATGGCCTCCACCATCTTCCGCAGCTCCAGGTTCTCCTGATCCAGCTGCTTGTTGTCCCGCTCTAGGCCCTCGAGCTGCACGGACACATTCTGCAGGGTGTCCAAGGACTTCCTCAGCGTCCGGTTCTCCAGCTCCAGACCCTGGCTCTCATGCTCCAGGGCCTCGACCTTCTCGGTGACCGTCTTCAGGGAGGTTACCTTCTTGGCCAGCTGCTCATTCTCCTTCTCCAGACGGTGCAACTCCTTCTCCAGCACCTCCGCCCGCTCTCCCTTCTCCTTGGCCTCCTCCAGGTCTCTGTGCAGCTGCTTCTTCTCCAGCTCCAGCTGGCTGACTTTGCTGCCGGCCTCAGTCACAGCCTGGTGGAGGGCTCTGTTTTCCTTCTCCACATTCTTCGTGCTGTCGACCGGCGGCCTCTCCCGCAGGGACCACACAGCCTGGTGGAGGTGGCCCTTCTCCTGCTCCAGGTCCTTTATCTATGAGCAAACACATTAGGCATGACCCAGGCTGCATGCTGCAGGAACCCACACCAGTGATTTGGGTTCACATGGGGGCTGCCAAGTAGAAAGTCTTCAACAGCTACCCATCCATGGCTCATCAAAACACACTCCATACAGTGAGCATGGTCTTAAACCTAAATGACAAGCCTCTTTCTTAAAAGTGTTAGTGATTCCCATGGTCCCCTCTGTCATGGCCAGCAGGACTCGGTGGACACCCTACCCGCCTCCACGGCCTTCTCTTGGGCAACACTCTTCTGTCTCCCAGCTTCTTCCTACTATGGATATGTTGGACAGGCTGCTGCTCTCTGTGCCTCGGTCCCTCCCGTGTCTTCTCATCCTCACGGTCAGTGCCCAAGCAACCTTGCACAACGGCTCTAAAGAGGCCCTGCACCCACTAGCCCCCCTCTCCACCTCCACCTTGTCTGTTCACACAAGATCCCCCGTGCCCGCTGCCTTCCCAGGTAAGCTCCATGGACAGGGCCCACATGTCTTTTCAGCATGCATAGTGCCAGTCTGAACTTCCCATCCCTATCTGTTACACATCTTCAACAGAAGCTGAAAACCTAAACTACCAGATACCCCAGCCTTGCTCTTTATCCTCCAGTTCTTTCTGTCCAGACCTTGGAGCTGTTCAGCAGCCTTAGAATGGCACCATTGAGCTACTCCATCAGTACCCTGGGACTTCCTAAAGTGGAAGCAAGCAGAACCCTGCACGTTTGCCAAGGTCTCTGCTCTGTCACTGACAGGCTATTAGAAATGGGTCATTGTCCTGTGCACTGCAGAATGTTTAGTAGCCTCCACTCCAGTTAGCTTTAACCGTCAACCTGATACAGCCTTGGGTCATCAGGGAAGAGTCTCAATTGAGGGACTGCCCAGATCAGACTGGCCTATGGCAGACTGTCTTATTTATTGATGTAAGAGGGCCCAGTCCACCGTGGGCAGCACCATTCCCTAGGCAGATAGTCCTGGGCTATATAAGAAAGTTAACTCAGCATGAGCCTGAGAGAGCCAGAGAGCAAGCATCCTCCTCTGCGGGTCCTGCTGTATTTCCTTGGCTGTGAGTGAGTTTCTTGGAAGTATGATGGGTGGAGTGCTGGCTTCCCTGACTTCCCTTATGATGTACCTATAAACTGAAATAAACCACCTCTTCCTCTACACGGCTTTAGGTCATGGTGTTTGTCACGGCCACAGGATGAAACCAGAACCACCGTGCCAGGGACTCTGGTCTTTTCCTTCCCAGAGTCAGAACAATCAGAACTGTCTGAAGACACTGACAGAGGGGTGGAGGAGACACAGCTGTGCTCCTCAGCTCCTCTCCTGCTAGCATGCGCAAGTGAGGTGGTGACGGCGACGGCATGCCTACCTGCCTGGCCTTGTCAGCCTTCAGGGCCTCCATGTCACTCTGCAGCTGCTCCTTCTCTCGGATCAGCTCCTCACTGAGAGTCTCCAGGTCCTGGTTGCTCTGTTTTTCTCTCTCCAGCTGCGTTTGCAACTTTTCAATCTGCAGATTTAAAGATGCAGCCTGTGTGATGTCAGTCTACCCAAGTGAGCTGTGCTTCCACAGACAGACAGACAGATCCTTCTCTGCCCGGGTTATCCCCACAGGCCCTTGAGAAACAAGGTGTTAGTGTCACTTTGCAGCAATAGCCTCCCTCCCTCCCTCCATCATCGACCGGACATCACCTGCACTTCCTGCTTGGGGTAAGAGAAGTTACTCGGCAGCAGCCTGCCCTTGTCTGTCCCAGGTTACCCTCGCTGCCTTGTGTCTAATCTACCCCATGTCTTGCTTTTTTTTCTTGACCTCATCTACTTCCGCTCTGTGTCAGACCACATACCCCAACACCCAGTGCTGGATTCCCCACAAGGACTGTATGGCTCCTTCCCTTCCTTATGCTTGGGGAAAGCACCCAGATGCTTAGGTTTTATCACCCACCCTCAGGTAAACCTGTCATCAAGCCCTGCCCCTTCTGCCCACTCTACTTGCCCCCACACTCCATGGCTGCTGCCAGACCAGACTATATCATTCTGCCAGGACAGATGATAACCCTCCCATTACCACCCGCCAACGCCAGGCTCTGAAGGGGGTGCCCGTTAGGACGCAGGCCCTGACTTGGCAGGGTTGCCAATCCTGTTCTCTGGAGATGCCCATGCTATTGTCTACTCTGCCGAGGCTTCGAGTCCGGGCTGTCTCCACCTGCTGTTACTGAGTGTATTCAGCATGAGACGCTGATGCTGGTCTCGAAGTGGAAAAGAGTCAAAAATCATGCTCAATCATGACACCTACTGACCACAGGTAGCTGACCCTCCCTGGAGACTGCCAGGCCCATGCCCACTTTCTGACTCGATGGGTCTGGGGTGGGGCTTGGAGGTCTGCATTTTATGTCATCTTAGTGTGCCTCAGGCTGCTGGTTGGAGGCCACTGCTCTAAAAGTGATGCTGAGAAGTATCTGAAGCTCAGCTGAACCACCACTCAATCTGAACCTTTAACGGAGGACCAGAGATGCCCAGGGACCCTGAGAGTACAGGAACTGAGCAGTGGCTCTCACTCGGCTGTCCACACTGAGGTGGTGCATGGACAAAGGATTAAGCTCCCACAGCTCTAAGCATCCTTGTCTATAGTGACTCTGCAATCTTTCTCCTTCTACAGGAGAAGCTGGGGTCCACCAGTGGGAAAGCTGGGGCCAGTAGAGCTGTGCATGCATCATGGTTATTAGGAGTCCCAGCATAGGACCCTCAGGGCAGGTGTGACTCATCCAGCCATGGTGGCTATGGCTTCCCAGAAGGGTGCTATGAAGTGTCACACACAGGTCTTCCCCCAAATCAAGACCTCCTATCTCACCCGTATCTCTGTGCCATTCCTCACCTGAGACCTGATACTCAGAAGGGAGGCTGAGGTGGCTCAGCACAGAGCAAGCTGCGGGGCCAGAAACAGGAAGTGCAGTCACAGTTAGGGAAGAGCACTGGCCCGCAGGGGTCAGTGACTGGCCCAACACCTTTAAGAAGGGCTGGACTCCTGTCCCTCCTATGCATACTCCCAGGCCTGTGGGATGAAGCCCCCAGCTCTGCCCTGAGTTATGATGAAGACCACACCTGTTGGCCTTCATCTCACTCCCCAAAATATGCTCAACCCCATTCCTAGAAAACTATGTCAGCCTTTGTGTCTGATGTTGCCACTGCTACCTAAACATGGGATTTTCCTGTATCCTGCTTGACCCCTCTGGATAGCCTCCATTTTTTCCTTTCTTAGCTCTCTGTTCCATACTCTATTGCTTACTGAAGATAGCAACCCACACACACACACCCTCACTCGCCCACCGGCAAGCTAACTATGTTGGGCTGAGAGCAGGTTGTAGGCCCGTGAGTCTGAGAAAGCTCTGTCCTTACAGTTGGGACTCAGACATTTCAGACAGCTGCTCCTGACTTCTCGAGATGGCCCCAAAGCAGGCAGGGCCCCCCACCTCTGATAATATGGAATCTTTTCCTATTTGTCTAAAGGAGCTGAACCTTGGTGACACTGGTATAAAGTTACACAAAGATAGGAGGGAGGCAGTGTCTCAAGGACTCAGGGAAGTACGAAGAAGAACATGAGCTCTGAGAACTGAGATTTCCACAAAGACCTCAGACCTAAACAGGCTGCAGCCTGGCTGCTAGGGGTGAGGCAGGGGAATGCCAAGGACTCCCAGGGAGCCCTACCCCACAGAGGACGGCTGGGGTTAGAGAAAGGAAATTAAGGGGAGCTGAGATGGTTGAGTGTGACCTCCTCCTGGTGCTGAAGTGCTGACCCGTCAAACACAGGGAACTGGGACCAAAAGACAGTCAGTGAGACCTGTATAAAGGACGGAAAACAGCCACCGCTGCTGGCTGGGCAGACTGCGGCCAGGCACAGGGCGCTCTACGGACGGGCAGGACTCAGGACAACTCTAGTCTGGGAGAAGCAACCTCCTTCTAGCGTCCTAGTTACTGGGAACTGTGGGAAGTCATGGCTTTCCGGGGACCACAGCAGGACAGGGCTGGTAAGAGGCCACAGAACAGCTGAGGGGAAGCCGAAGAAGGTAGGACTGGACAGGGGCAGGAGCAGCCATGCAGATGGCAGTGCCCACTGCACGTTGGTATACAGAGGAGAGGCTACAGGGCAGAGGTGACCTACACTGTCCCCAGCCCAGTAAGAACCCACAGAGTGGGAAGGTTTCATCTTCTTTCATGTCAGCTCTTTTTCACTTGGTCCAACACTGGATGCCCATCTAGAAAGACATCCCCCGCCCTGGGACCACAGAAATCTCAAGAGACCAAACCATGTGCTCACGTCTGCCCTTTTTTGTTTTGCACCAAAAGACAAGGCACGAGAGAGGGGTGTCACCTACTGTCCTCTAAAGGAAAAACAAGTCATTTGGCAGCTAAAATGTCTCATGACACACAGTACTTCAAAGGACCACAAAAGGGGTAAATACAGCTAGATGGTTCCACGAAGGTCCTATTCACAGCAGGAGGGTTTAAACTGACTGCCCTGCCTGCCCCCCCAGAAGAGAGAAAGCAGCAGAGGCAGGGTCCCTGGGGGCTGATCTTCTCCCAGGAGACCTTGTCCCCTTGCCCCTCACTGCCCCGGGTGCCTTATAGGGGATTGAGAAGCAAATCAAGGGAATGCAGACATGAATCACACAGGTCCTACAGGAAAGCCACCAGTAAGGAAGTGACGGCTGTCTCCCTGGAGTCTGGTTAAGGGCCCCAGAGACACGGAACTTCCTGCGATGCACACTGAGTGTCCCTGTGCCAGCCCGGGGAAATCACCTTCTTGCTAAGCTGCTGGTTCTCTTTCTCCAGCTCCCCACATTTGAGGCTGCTCTCCTCCAGCGCCAGCGATGTGTCCCGCAGCCCCTGGATGGTGCTCTGGAGGCTCTGGTTCTCCTTCTCCAGCTTCAGGATGCGGCTGGAGGCACACTCGTTCAGTTCGAACACGAAGGACTTCCTGGAGGCTGAAGTGCGAATCAGTCAGGGTCTAGCATTCTGGGAACCCGCTTCCACCCTCTGACACAAGCCGAGCTGTAGTGGGTAGCCATTCCAGCTTTGATCTGGAAGTTCCAACTCCCACTGAGGCTTCAGTAACTGTCACGCCTACAAGGCGGGGCCGAGAGAGGACCCTGAAGACCCGAGATCTGTCTTGGTTCCTGGACCCTGGACGCTGGAGGTCTGGAGGTAGACCGAGCAGAGTTCTCCAGAGAACACCACCGGACTGCGCTACACCTTTCCCAGACCCTGTAACCTATCCCTTCACTTGTAAGTTACCCCACAAAATAAACCTTCCTTTTAACTACACGGAGTGACCTTAATAATTTCACCAATACCGAACCCTGAGAGCTAGGCACCCCTCTTGCTTTCCATTCTCATCCCAATGGGACTGCTGCTTCAGCACCCAAGAGGGAGGGCCTCTGCTGGCAGTTGGGTAGTTGAGTTCGTTCAATCTAGAGCTTAAGGAGAAACTAGATAACAGTGTAGGAGCCAATCGTGGGACTTAAGGGAACCTGGATCACCACGCTGCTCACGAGACTGACTCAAGGGTGGCAGGTATTTTCTGTGTCCATTCCAGGAGCAATGGGTATCTAGACTGCTAAGCAGGGAGGGCAAAGGGACCAGCTGACTGTGAGTGAAGGAAAGCTGTGCCTGTATATGTGTGTGTACACACACACACACACACACACACACACACACACACACGCCTATTGCTGGCCAGCCTGGGCTAGAACCTTATAGGAGAGATTTCCTCTAACTTCACAGTTACATTGAAGAAAGTCAGACAATGCATGCAAAGCTGCTTTAGATGTCTCAGCGAGATGAGGTAAATGTTTTAAAAGGCATCTTATCTACTCTGCGTTCACATAACCCAGCACTTTCTTGAGAGTCAAGGACTAGACTTCTTGATCTTTCCTCATACAAACAGGTGCAAGGCTTCAGGTAAGTCCCAGAGCTTCTCAGGAAGAAAGCTGCAGGCCTGAAACACCCTAAAGAAACAGTCAAGGCTGTTCCCCAGTCCCTCCTCTGTCTACTCACCAACTCCAGCCTCATCACACTGTACTGTTGATGTTCTCCCCCTCCACTCCTGACTCTTACTTATCACCCAGAGTCTACGAGGGTAAGTAGAGAAGGTGCTAAGGTCCTCAGCAAAGTCATCCACGTATGTACAAACCCAGCCTGTGATGTTGCCTTGGGCAGCTGTAAGGACTGAAGAGTTTGTGTCCTCTACTGTATAATCCCCTACCAGAGCAACAGCACAGACCCAACAGGCCATCTTAGAGACTCAAACCAACAACGGCAGCAACGGGGAGGGGCTATGATGACCGCACAGTAGGTCCAATCTCAGCATCAACACAGGTTCAGAGATACTTGGGAGGCCTCCTCTCAGCTAAAGAAAGCAACCTAGCCATCACGGATCCTGGAGGAGAACCAACAACCATGCTTTACTAAACCAGCACAATGTCTAATCACAATCTAAATATGTATCCTGTGTAGGACTCACCAAACAGAGGGAGATCATGACAGAAACCCTCAACCAATCAAAATGCAGAGAACAAACCACCATGTGGTGCCCAGCCCCAACTGGTACGTCTACAACACAACACCTGCACCTAAGGTCAGGGGTCACAGCAGAAGAGGGGGTGAGAAGAATGTAAGAGCCAGAGGAACAGGAAGTTGGCTGTGAGAGTTAATGCCCTAGAGATGTCAAAGAAGCTACACAAAGAAGTTTCCTCATCATGGCTGCCCAAACAAAACCAACAGGACAATAACAACAGAGACACTATCATGCCACAGGAAAATCACATGGGATCTCAACGTAGGCAAAGAATTACAGGCAACTAAGGAATGTTGAGAACAGGAGAAATAGTCTTCCCCAAGCAAGAGGAACTGGTTATCCAATACCAAATGGCCAGCCCTGAAAACACATACATACAAGAGACAGTATATAGACTGAGTAGGGTGTATTTATATATTTACCTCTCTGTCTCTGTGCGTGTGTGTGTGTGTGTGTGTGTGTGTGTGTGTGTGTGTGTGTGTACGTACAGTTATACAGAGGCCATGAATTTGAGAGAGTGGGGTACATGGGAAGGATTGGAGAGAAGAAAAGGAAGGGGAGAAATGATATAACTATATTTTAATGAAAAAAAAAAAAACAACAAAAGGAACCTAAGTAAAGTACCTGGCCTAAAAGTCCACTAACTCAACCTGTGGCCATTACTTCTGCAGTGTTGGACATTACTTCTTCCTGTTGGACAGTACTTCTGCAACATTTATGTGGAGGTCATTTTTATAATGGTGAAATCTACATAAATTTAGTATTTTAAGTGTTAATTCTTTATTACAATTATTTATGCATGTGCGTGTGCATGAGTGCATGCACATGGAAGTCAGAGGACAACCTGCAGGAGTTGACACTCTCCTCCTATTATGTGGGTTCTGGGCATTGAACTCAGGTCCTCAGGCTTGGCAGCAAGCGTCTTTACCTGCTGAGCTGTCTTGCTGGCCTCATTTTGGGTATTTCACTACCATCCATGTTTCTGCTCCTCCCATGCTGAGACTCAGGACAAAGTGCCTTTCAAGCTTCTACAAGTTCAACACCGGTACTGAGTGCAAGCAGCTTATCAGCAACGCAAGCAAGCTCCACCCTGATCAGGCACAAAGGCTCGTTCATCAGACCACCTAGCAACCAGGACTCACAGGTACAGTAAACATAAATGGGACCAGGTAGGGCTAAAGCCTCAGTCTCCTCCTGTGAGGCCGAGGGCAAGCTCGCTGCCCTCATTTTGCAGATGGGGAGCTAAAGTTTAAAGACATGGTATTACTCCAGGTCACAAGCAGAGGAGCCAGCACTCTAAGCCATGTCTTTCCAAGTCTTTTTGTCTTTCAGAGCCCACTAGAGAGGCCAGGGGTAGAGCTCAATGGTAATGGATGTGCTCTGTATACATGAGGCCCTGACTTCAATCCGTATTTAGGGCCAGGCACAGCTTAATCCAGCCACTCAGGAGAATGGAGCAGGAGGCTCATCTGAGCCCAGGAGTTTGGAGCCAGTTTAGGCAACATAGTGAGACCAAATGAGACCAACCAACATTATCACTAAGAATAAATCACAAGCCCAGAGAGATGGCTCGGTGGTCAAGAGCTGTTCTTGCAGAGGACCTGGGTTCAGTTCCCAGGACCCACATGGCAGATCACAACCACCTATAACTCTAGTTCCAAGGGATCCAAGACCCTCTTCTGGCCTCCGTGGGCACCAGGCATGCAAGTAGTACAGAGATATGCATGCAGGCAAAATCATGTGGCCAATGAGATGGCTCGGTGAGTAAAGGTACATGCCACAAAGCCTGATGACCTAGGCTTGGGTCCTCACATGGTGGAGGAATAGCCAATCCCCACAAACCATCCTGACTTCCATGTATGCATACACATGTAAATAAATCTAATATTTAAAATAAAAAAAAAGAAGAAATCAATCATGGCCATTGACCTTAAAGGGTTCATAAACTATATACTAAGCAGTGTGAATGGATCAGGCCTTTGAGGTTGGTCCTGGGAGCCTGCACCGCTTCTCCAGTCCACCAGGGAGCAGAAGTTTCTCCTGGTGGACTTGAACTTCATTCAGAGGCAGAAACAATGCCTTCTCCCACCCTGTGTGGCTCCCAGGCACCCCAGCTGGGCACACAAGCACCGAAGCAGACACAGTTGAGTGTCCACAGAAACGAGTTAATTCAATGCTTTCACGTTCAGGGCTGGTAAGAGCACTGGAAGAAATGACCTGGGTAGTATTCTCAGGGAGTTTTTATCATTATCTTTCAAACCTAAACCGAGCCAAACGCCCAAGCCTGCTCGGTCAAGCGCAAGTCAGTACTAACTTGTTATGTTGGGTGCATGGGAAAGGTGAATGTGGCTATTTTCAAACACAGGAATTGGCTTATTGTTTGCTGGGCGCTGGAGCTTCCTGCTACAGTGCTGACTGGGGTCCCCCACCCTTCCCATAATGCACACCTTATCTCAGGGTGCCAGCAGAGGGCAGCAGTGCGTGCCAGGAAGGAGGACTCCCCTCCCCCACTTCCCCCAGGAAGATCTATAAAGAGCCTGAGACTGGGGACCAACAGCCACTTATCATCTCCACCAGGGAGACAGGACCGGCTGTATCCATCCTGCCCAATTATGCAAATGAACAGGGCAGATAATGTCCAGGGTCCATTTATAATAAGGATTAGTGATCACTGGGGACACTTCCAGTGTCAGGGCTTTCTGTCATCAGCAAAGAGCTGTGATCTGGAAACTCCTGAGTGTCCATATGGGAAACCAAGAAATCCCAACACTTCATTTGTAGTTTACTTCCGGGCATCCGGGCTGCCAGGCCACTCACGTTTCCCCTGGGGACGACCATAATCAAACAGCTCCAAATGGCACTTGAGGAAATCACATTTACTTGTGGTGAATAGATGGGCTGTTAGGAAGACGCAGAGTCAGCCAAGGGCTCTGGCTCCTGGATGAGCAGTGGCTACAGCAGGGCTGGGCGCTACCTACCATCAGACAAGTCTGCATTCTTGGACAGCTGTTCCAGCTCCCAGCCCAGGTGGGCTGACTCATTCATACTCTGTTTCTGTGCAATCTCCAGAACCATGTTTTCTTCCAGCAGCTCCTCAATTCGTTTCTTATCTGTGTCCCGATCCTAGGGCAGAAAGAGGGAAAGTGTGAGAGGTCTAACTGGCCTCAGACACAAGTATCCACCACCACCCACTCAGAAGGACAGAATGCTTCCTTTCAGACAGAGAGCTGTACACAAACACCCCACTCAGGGACCCACTGCAACAGGGACCCACTGCAACAGGGACCCCTACTTGACAGGCCCTTGGCCTGACTAGGTTAAGAAGGAAGTCCTAAGGTCTCAGCAAACACTCTGAACGCAGGAACACAAGGAACAGTGCTTTGCAATATTACACTGTGGTGATGGGCAACTTGTTGCCTCTCAAGTAGGTCTCTGCAGCCTCAAAGGCTGTGACAGGGATGACATACCAGTGCTCAACCCACTCAAGAGCCATTGAGGACCCTTGAAAAAGACATATGTGCTCATCCTTGCAGAAGCAACAAAGAAGTCAGGTCCTAGCTGTTTCGAGGGCAGTTAAGTGTCCACTTGAGCCACTGAGCTTTGCAAGCTCTTATGTTAGCAAGCTGCTGGCAGGCAGCACACTCAGAAGCTGACATATCTGAGGAGCTTGCGCCTCCTACACCCCCGCCTCTTTACATGGCACCCGCTACATTCCTACCAGTTCCAAGTCATGGAGTTTAGATTTTAGCTGCAAGTTCTCCTTCTCCAGCTCGTGGACTTTATCACCTCGAGCACGGGCGGCAGTCAGTTGCTCCTCCAACATGGCCTTGGTCTCGATTAAGATGATGTTGTCTTCTCTCAGTTCCTGAAGAGCAAACACCAACAGGAGAGCCATCAGATAAAGGCCAGGGTCATGACCATAGGACTGCCAAACAAAGTGCTTTCAGACCCTGGAGCCAAGCAACCAGCCGAGGGACGCAAGCGGTGGGAAGCTCTGCATCTAGTCCTTGTCAGCCTCACCGGTTTCCTTGAGGCCAGGCAAGTAACTCTCAAAGAAAAAAATTCAAGAATCAAGAAAATGTTTAATGGTGCTGGGGTGCAGATCAGCACAGAGCGAATGCTTAGCGTGCACAAGGTCCTAGGGTTTGATCTCCAGCACAGCAGATAACGAGGAACTTTGGGAAGGCAACCCTTCCTCGAGGTCTTCCATAGCCAGATGATCCTCAACTTGGACCCCACCGGAAAGTGGACTCTGCTGACAATGAGGGTCACCGCTTGCCTGAGTTTCCTTTAACAAAGGGAAGTGAAGGGAGTGGCTGAGACACCAGAGGGGACAGAGCCCAGGACTAAGTCAGATCCTCTATCCAGTGTTTAGGCCAGACAAGAAGGGGACAGTCAAGTCACAGCACAGCAAAGCAGGAAATACGAATCCCAGACAGGCACAGGCAGAAACTGGCCTCTGCTGGCATCACAGGAAGAGGCCAGTCTATGGGCCATGCCTATCAGACCTTGTCCTGAGCCTCTCATGTCCCATGAGCCCTTCCTAGCATCACTTGGTATCCTGGGTGGGAGGTGGGGTGGCTTGCATGTCTCCCACATCCTCACAGTTTATAAACAGTGCATGCAGGGAACTGCCACCTTCCTGGGTGGGAAAGATTCCCAAGACTTGTCGCACTCACAGACTGCAACAAGGACCAAGGCTGGAGCTTCCACGTACCCACCGTCTACTCATTCTCCCACATGGGCCTGAATCCAAGCTTCCTGGTGGAGGAAAGCACTCATGGACATGGGCTTGATCAAAGTTGGCCCCGGGAAGCAGCTCATTGATTTTAGTGTCTCCCATTTGCCTCCGGAGAGTCCATGCCTGACAAAGACCACATCACTGTGGCTGGTCCTCCCTCACCTGCTCCTCACAGCACCCCTCCGAGGGCAGGCAGGTCAGGGTCAGTCTCTTCCTATAGATGAAGGACCAACTCAAGTGCATTAAGGAAGGTGCCCAAAGTCACAGGCCTGCTGCAGGCTGAGGCCAAAGTTCCCACTTAGGGTACAGGCTCAGACTCTGTCTTTTCTCCATGGCCCTCCGCTTCTCAAGGGTCTCTGGTTAGTAAGAGGCCCAGATTAACACCAATGACATAGGACAGAAAACAATCAATGAGGGTCTCAAATCAGCAAAAGGGTCTGTGGTGATTTGTGGTCTGTGGTGATATAGTGTATACCCTAATAAACTTGCCTGAGGATCAGGGGACAGAGCCGGCCACTAGATTAGACATAGAGGTCAGGCAGTGGTTGCACACACCTTTAATCCTATCACTCAGGAGACAGAGATCCTGGATCTCTGTGAGTTCAAGGCCATACTGGACTACATGAGATTGATCCAGTATAGGAGAGAAACAGGGCTGGGTGGTGGTGGCGCATGCCTTTGATCCCAGCACTTGAGATCTCATGCTTTTGCTTGGGAAGCACACACGTCTTTAATCCCAGGAAGTAATGTCTGGGCAGAGAAAGGTATATAAGGCGTAAGGAAACAGGAACTCACGCTCTTTAGGCTGAGGATTTTGCAGAGGTAAGAACTAGTGGCTGGCTGCAGTAGACTTGGGAGTCTACTTTGTCACTAAGTTGGGTATTTGGGTTTCCATCCTTCCCTGCTCCTGCTCTGAGGTAATGGTGGCTGCCCTGTCCTCTTCCCCGACTCTGGGAACTTTTGGGGACAGGACTGTTACACTTCTTTTCACTGAGTTTTGTAGCAAGGGGGAGCTAGAGGTGGCCTATGCGGTGGTCCTTGAAGGACTCAGATACTCTGACAAGCAGGACAGCACCAGCACCCAACAGGATCATCTCTAAGCACCTTTCAAACTGCCTCTGCTTTGGTCTCGACATCCCCAGTATTAGGTAATGACATTCCACCCTGCTCCGCACATCTACCACCTCCCAGGACAACGAGCAGCCAGGAAGGATGCTATGCTCAAGCTCCGACAGGCCAAGGACTCCACTAGTGGTCTGTAGGGGTGAGAAGGCTAACTCCATTGCTCTGGGCAGCTATCTGGCATACCTATCTGCCCTAACCAGGAGGCTGTTATCAAGCCCAACCCTGCCCTGTCCACAGCTGGGGGTGTTTATACAGCAATAGGTTAGACTAGAGGTCCTGTCCCCAAGCGACTTGAAAGTCCACTCCTGATCTGCCACTGTGACTTGAAAGAGTGACTCAGGGGGCGAGTGGGCCAACTCCATTTCTACTATGCATTCTAGCTGTTGGAACTCCCAGGTTGGATAACGGTGTCTAAGTGAAAACGTGGGTTAATAATAATGTGTGTACAAGTCCCAGTGCCCAATGTCTGAACTCACCAGCTCCAGTCACAGACACTTCACACCTGCGAAGGACAAAGTTCAACCCAGCACTCACCCACGAAGCAGCTCCCTTATCAACAGACAAAAACTGTTTTGCAAGGGCTTAGGGGTGTTGCTGAACAGTGGAGGACTTGCCTAGCATACACGAGGCTCTTGGCTCTGTCCCTACCACTAAAAAATAAAGCAAACAACAAAAAATAACTGGTTTCCAGGAGTGCCTCTTGACCCCCCACGAACACCAAACACCGGAGGGGATGTAGAGTCAAAGAACGTCTCTTTTCCAGTGAGCTTGGGATCACAACACACAGTGGCTCCTGGCGTCCACCGCAACAGAAAGCCTGAGAGTGCTGAGGGAAGGAAGAGCTGGGCCACTGGACCCACAGCAACAGGCCTCACCCCTTCCTGCCCTGTCTCTATCCCTCACCCAGTGCCTCACCCCTCAGCCATGGAGAGTCAAGGGCAGGGTATGTTCTACCCCGACCCTGACGGCCGGACGGCCGGCCTGCCTGCAACATGGCCTGACCTGAAGAAATGTAGGGACTAGACCAGAAACCAAAGGTCCCCTCTACTCTGTTCAACTCGATAGATCTCATCACAGTACCCAGAAGCAACAAAGGAAACCCCAAGGCAGAAAGAACAGAAGACCACCCACCCAGCATCTGAGTTCCCCTCAGCAAGCTCCCTGGAACTTAACATTCTTCACTCGGGACATGATTGCTTAGTTGGGCATGAACTGGGGGAGGCTGGGGTCTCTCTGTAAGCACCTCTAGTTCTCCTGTACCACCCTTCTAGCCCCTTTTCTTCTCCTTAATGGCCAAGGCTCCCCCTCATTCTCTGGCAGCCAGTCAGGGCTCTGGAGACTGCCAGCCACATTCTTATCCCAGACCACTTGCTTAGCAACTGTGACGCCTTTTCTTGTCTGGAGAAAGGAGGCTGCTACACCTCACAGGGTCACTGTGGGCCTTAGATGCTATGGTGGACCTAAAGCTAAACACAGTCCAGGCTCTATAGTCACTACTGCTCACTTAAAGGCCTCACTGTGCACCTGCTCTGTAAAGGACCAGAAAGCAATACTCTTTGTTGGGGTTAGAGGATGGGGCATCATGTTCCAATAAAACTGCACCCATAAAAGCCAACGATGGGCTGGGTTTAATCTATAGACTATAGCTTGCTGGCTCGAGAGTAGAGAATGTCCCTGGCACAGAGGCCTTACTATCAGAGAGGCACATACTATCTGCCCGGGCTGAGTCTGGTCAGGAAACATAGACAGAAACACACATCACAGTAATACCATATTTTATATACTGCCCAGAAAGATGGGGGAGGGGGTGCTTATAAAAGAAATGCGAAGCAAGAGATTGGGGACATGGCCTGCTGAGCTCACAGACCCAGCCCTGCTTTCTGGCCCCAAGCGGACAACTCCTGAATGAATGAGCAGAAGGAGAGGCAGGCAACCTGTAAAGTCTGCTGCAGAGGCCCGGGGGTAGGGTGGGGTGGGGTGGGGTGGGGTGTGTGGAGGGGGGGTTGCCAAAGGGCCCCAGCACTGAGTGCTGGACAAAGGGAGAGCATGGAGTTATTCCCCGGATGAAGAGGTATGTGAGAGACCACTGGAGAGGGCACCCCATGAGCAGGCCAAGGGACTGAGCAGCACAGTCAGTTTAGATTCAGGGAGGGCTTCTGTGTACAAGCCATGGAGTAACCAGAGCAAGCTGGCAGGAGGCAACCAGAGGAGTGTACAGGCTTCAGAAACCTCCGAGGACAGCAACATGTTGGGAGGTGGGGTGTAAAAGATGGTGGGCCCCTGGGCCTGATCCACGTGGGGTGGGGTGAGGTGAGGTGAGGAGAAAAAAAAAAGTGAACCCCTTCACTAGTGCAAGGAAAATGACTGGACCCCACAGTCAACAAAGGCCAGTATAGAGACAGAATCACAGACAGTGATTCCGGACACATTAGCTGAGACTCCTCCGGGATGGAGATCTGAGAGCAGGAAAGGAGCTAGCCCAAAGCTCAAGGCACCGGGCGCTTACCATTACTGAGTCCTGGGCATCTCTCACTGAAGGTGACAGGCACATCTAGAAGAGCTAGGAACCTCAGGGTACAGGGGAGCGAGTTGGCCTGGGGTCAGGGCAGGACCGTCAAACTCTGTCCCTTCCTGACCCTAGACCCTACTACTGTCATCTTAGGGGTGTGATCTTGGAATGGGGGTTGTTAGGTACGAAACACGCTGGAACTGGTCATTAACCCAGCTCCTAAGGGCCGGGGCCTTGCCAGTGACCCACCCATCTCTCTGGCTGCCTCTTCCCTGCAAGACCTGTTCCAGGGCTTTTATCTCCACTCAGGGTTCTCTACAGAGAAGGGCTGGCAAGGATAAGCTCGCTGCAGGCATGCCTCTGTGCCTGGGATGCCAGGGCAGGACACACCCCTCCTTTCATAACAGGACAAGACTTACCCAGGACCTGGCAGAAGAGTGTACTGCTGGGTCTCTGCCCCTCTGATTAGTTCGAAACTGGCACTTTCTAGAAGGCTGTTGATGACACACACAGGGAAGACCACTGCCACTATGCCCAGGATGCACACAGCGTTCGGTCATCTGCCTTTTGCCTTAGGCAGAAATTTTAAGCCAGTCGCAAAACACTGAAAAAGAAAACCTTCTAGGCTGTGTCTCTTCCCGACAACCCTCTTGCCCCAGGCAGTGGCCCCGAGGACCACCGGTTTCAAAGGGAAGTCACAGGGTCTAACTGTGTACCCACTCCACACTTTTTCCTGTCTCTGTACTGCTCCCAGTTACACAGTTTCAACCCTCCTGTGAACTAGACCAAGAACCACAGAAAAGCTGTTGGAGTTTAAAAACAAACTGCAAACCTGTGGTCTGCATTTTACTAGTGAAATTCCACTTGCCCTTGGACCTGAGCCCTTCCTTTATCTCCTCCTCCCACCAGCAACGGACACACTCTTCCTCTGGGGATCTGCACTGGTGTCATCAGAGAGGATGTCCCGGTCACCCCACCCCCACCCCAGCACTGTCACCTAGACTTGTCACCAATGTGGACAGCTGACACGGAAGCTATAGCCAGACTCTTGCTTAGATGAGCCTGCTCACCTGCCCAGCATAACTAACTCCACTCGTTCCAGTCTCAAGGAGAATGAAGCTCAGGCTTCTCCCCTGCATTCTCCCCAGAGCACAGAACTCCACATAGCAATGGTTTCTTTCACTTGGGGCAGGGGTTCCCAAGAAGCTTGTGCCTTCTGTCATGTGAGGTAGAATCCCCAGCCAGGGTTGGAAGCCCACATGGACAGAGCTGACCACAGACAGGTATTGAGTTCTGCAATTCTTGCCTGTGCAAGTGAGCAACCTGCAGTCGAGGGCCTCTGTAGGAAAGAATGCATGGTAGCGCACGCCTGTCATTGTAGCCCCTCAGGAGGCTGAGGCAGAAGGATCCAGCCTAGGTTACATTGTGAGGCCCCATTTGAAAACTGGCAAAGGTCCACCAGCATGGGGGTGCAGAAGCACCAGCTACAGAAATGCAGACTTTTGAGGCCTGCTCCTTAGGGACTCGGGAATCCAGGAATTCAATCTCTCTCTCTCTCTCTCTCTCTCTCTCTCTCTCTCTCTCTCTCTCTGTGTGTGTGTGTGTGTGTGTTGAGGTAGAAATCCATGTGTCAAGAAGGCCAGAGGTTGGTGCTGAGTATCTTCCTCAATCACTTTCCTACTTTATTTTAAGAACTCACTGACTGGCCAGCAAGTCCCAGGGATCCCCTATACCCACCTCCACAGAGCTGGGATCACAGGAGCAATCTGAACTCAGGCCCTCCTGCTTGTGTAGCAAGCACATTACCAACTGAACCATCACTAACGTTCACCTTTGAAAAATAAGGCGCGTGTGTTTTTTTATATGTACAGGTGTTTGGCCTGCGTGCATATCTGGGCACCATGTGCATGGTGCCCAGAGAGGCCAGAAGAGGACGCTGGATATCCTGGAATTGGAGTTTGACAGTTGTGAGCTGTCATGTAGATGCTGGGAATTGAACCTGGGGCCTCTGAAGATCGACCAGTGTTCTTAACCACTGATGAGCCATCTCTCCAGCCTGAAGTGTGTGTTAACAGGCCCCTCAGCTGATTTAGACCACAGCTTGAGAAATGAAGAGCTAAGATTCAGGGAAGGAAGAAGTTTCATAGCTTCACACTCATGTTTCTGTTTCATAATGAAGTTGATGTGGTCAACCGGGTATGCACCTATTCAAAGGGGCTCATGTCCTTTCATTGGACCATCAGGTGTTTCAGACAGGCAAAGTAACACAGCTTCACAGAGTTAACCAAATGCAACATAAACGAATGCAACACATCTTTGCATCATTAAACAAATGTAACATATCTTAAAAAATATTCCACAACAAAGGGGACTGGCAGTGTCCCTGTCATTCCCATGACTGTCTCCACATTGCTCAGTCAACATCACCACAAAGTTAATCTCATACCAAAAAGTGTGTCAAATGTGGAGAGGCCAAAGAAGGTATCATAACTGTTCTTCAAGGGGTAAAGACACTCACACGGCTGCTGGGAATTCCCAATCCAAGGAGCATCCAAGTACTGTGTGCTCCACCATTACCTGAGTCCTGGGGTCATACTCCAGAAGCGCAAGCTTCTCTCAGGCCCAATTCACCAGGTGGCTCTGACCCCACAGTTTCTGCAAACCCATACATGCATCATTACCTGCCCTGAAAGGTCTCATGTAGACAAATACATTCTTTCTATTAATAGAACGAATGTGAACCCTGAAGAACTACTTACTTCACGATGACTCGTGAAATTAATAATATAAAAAGTGTTGCTGTACTAAACTGAGTCAGGTGTTGAGAAAATGGGTGGGAAAGAGTCTCCCTGCAAACCTCTTTCTACGTCTAGATATTCCCTTTTGCAGCGAGCATGGCTCCCATATCATTATCATCATCATCACCAGCAGCAGCAGCAGCAGCAGCAGCTCCTAACAGAGTAGATTGTCTGCATGTTCCAGGGAGAACATTGGGACAATGTTGGAATGAATGTGGAGTCTGGATCTGGGACCCACCCATCTCTGGGGAACAGAGTACTGGAGTGAGTCCTGGCCATCACACTGTATTCCTGACCCTGTCTGGCAGGGGAACCTTTTGAGATCACAACTTCAGAAGGAGCTGCTGAGGCAGCAGTTTGGGAAACCTGTACAAGACTGCGCCTGAGGCTCCAACGGTGGCATCTGAATAAGCATCAAAGCCCAAATGGCACACACTCTCCACCTAGAGCCCTTCAGGCCAGAACTTACACCTCTCAACATGGGCCGATGCAGTGAGCAATGGAGCTGTTCCTAAGACAGAGGAAGGAAGGCCTGGGCCCCTGCTCCAGCTTCTTGCCCAGAATCCAAGGTGTCTTCTTAGCAGGGAGCAAGGTGAGTCATCCAGACACTCACATTCCTCAGGGGGACACTCCCTGAGTGGGTCTGAGAAGCAGTGCTCAGCCATATCCTCACCTCAGCAACCCTGGCTGTAGCTGGGTAAGTGTCAACAAGAAAGGGAAGTCCCACAGCAGGGATGACCGGGTTGCTAGACCTGTGCTCAGTGACCCCAGAAGCTACCAGGCCATCAAGAAGAAAACACCAAGAAGGTTGAGACAGCGCAGCTGGAGACCAGGAATTCAAGGCCATTGTGGGCAGGATAGCAAAATCCAATCTCAAAAAGTAAAAAAAAGAGGGGGACAGAGAGTGGGTGAAAGCACCTGCTATATAAGGTTGACAACTCGAGCTCCATCCCTGGACCCCACATCCGAACTAGACACAGGCGGGCTGTGGAGGAGGCAGCTGGGGGAGTATGGCTCTCTGCTCAGATCCTCCAAGGACACATGCTTGGGAGGCTGTGTCCAACAGCACTGGATGGAAGTCTGTCTGGCCACCTCACTCTATCTCAAGGGTGGCCGCTTACCTCCATGCGAGCCTTGTAAAAGTCCACATCGTGCAGCTTCTCCTTACAGCGGATTAGTTCCATCTCCAGTCTCTCCACACGGTTAGCCTTTTCCCTCAGTGAATCCAGCTCATCCCGATAGGCACGGGCTGACCGGGCATCAGCCGCCAGCTGGATATTCTGTAAGATTGGAGATGGTGGAAACCCAGCTTAAAGCCCTCATCTGAGGAGGAAGAAAGGGTCGAATCCCTATAGCATGGGATCTCCTGGTGGCCTAGGAGCTCCGTGTCCAGGCCACCCTGTGGAGTCTCCCACACTTTCACTAAGAAACACGGTTGGCACCCCAGGAAGCTCTCAGGACAACAACTGTGGACACCTTTGCTTGAACAAGTCCCATGCTACATCCTGAACCCCTGGGACCAGTTACTGGGGAACCCCAACCTCAGGCCCTGTATGTGCAGGCCCAGGCCTTGTGCTCACATCTTGCTTGGCCTTCTGAAGCTCCAGGACCAGCTGGTCCACCTCGTGTCTGGTATCTGCAAGCTGCTCCGTCTTCTCCTCCCTGCACAGGTAATTAGGAGAGAGTGTGAAGGGGAGGATGTTTCCTGGCGGGCTCTGGGAACAGGCTGCTACTTCTAGGACTACAGAGGGGAAAGGAAGGTATGCAGGCTTCTGGGAGTCTGCGAAAATGTTCGTGATGTTTATTCTGTGTGTTTGTACACATATGCGCATGTGCTGACTGGGGTTTGTGTGTGTGTGTGTGTGTGTGTGTGTGTGTGTGTATACCCGCTCACTTGTGCAAGTGCATGAAGTACCCATAGATTTGATAGTCCATGTCTTCTGAGGCAGTCTCTCATTGAAGCAGGGGCTTGTTTCAGCTAGACTGGCTAGCCAGCAAGTCCTGGGGATCCTTCTGTCTCCACCCCCAGTGCAGGGTTACAGATGTGCTATTATGAGGGTGCTGGGATTCCAAACTCTGCAAGCACTGTACCCACTAAGCCAGTTCCCCAGCTCAAAATTCTTAGCTTTTTAACATGCACCCTTAACCCAGACCCAGTCACCACCTATTGTCCCCATGTGTACAAGACAGCCCAGCCATAGCTCTGGCTCTGTGAGATCAGACATGGACAGGTAAGGCTGAGCAAGCCACATTCACAACTTCAAGAAAACAGGAAAGAACCGAGAGCCAAGAAGACACTCTGTTCATCCCAGCCCTAAACTAAGCCTGCATGGATAGCGGCCTACTTTGATAGACAGTCTGGCTGGAGCCTAAGCACCAGGAAGCCCTCCCTACAAGTGCAGGCCTGCAGAGGGCTGGTGATGAGCCTTCAGCCACAAGGAGCTCGGTGGGAGCAGCCCCGCCAGCTGAGCATCCCACAACAGCACACGTGAAAGAAAGTTCACGGGAAGACCCATGTTTGGTTCAAACCACAGCGAAGAGGAAAAAGCGGCAGGACTCACAGTTCCTGCCTGATGCGCCGCAGCCTGGCCTTAGTGTCAGCCAGCTCCACAGCCAGGTGCTGCTTGTCCTCGCTGGATAGGCTGCTGGTGGGGCTTGGTGTGGAGTCTGGGCTAGAGAACTTGCCGGGGCTGGGAGGGTGCTGCGCCTGGAGGTAGTCCCTCTCTTGTGTCAGGTCCACGATCAGCTGCACAAGACAGGGAGAAGACGGGGAACATGCAGGTTCACTGGTGCTCCCTGGACTGGCCCAGTGTCTAGGCCCAGACTAAATGAAGAACCACTGAGACAAGAGACTGAAAACCAGGAGCGGGAGGTACTATTTAGTGTGAGGAAAGAGTAGCAGTGGAAACAGACCCCACCCATGCTAGGCACCCTGGTTAGACCCTTCTGTGGGCTCTCTGCTAAGACCATTCACCACAGGGGCTATACCCAGGAGAAATACCGGTGTCCGACCCCAGACAGCCTGACCAGCGACTGGGAGGCATTCAGACCAGAGATAGAGAGAGAAAAGCTGAAGGAGAAAAGCCACGTCAGGGACCCATCCGGCCAGCCACAGCTGCCCCACAGGCACACCTCAGTGCACTCGTCACGTTCGTCGATGAGTCTGCGGAGGTGGAACACCATGTTTCTAGAGAGGGCCTCCAGCTCCTCTGGGGCCACATCTGGCAACTCCAGCCACTGCAGGTCAAACACATTCTCCTGGTTGTGGGTCACCTGTGGGAACATGGTCCAGGATTGTAGAGGCTGCCGTGTTTGGCTCTGGTATTTCTGAACACCCAGGGCCATGTGGTGTGTGACCCAGGCAGAGCCAGTGCCGACCCTACACCTCATTCCCATACAAGGAACAGCAACTTACTCCCCAGACCTCATTAAGCCCTCAGTGATAAATTTCCCATGCCTAGCAGAGGGGCTCCTTAAGTCAGCTCAGAATTCAGGCATATAAGCTGCTGCCCCTTTCCTAGGATGACAAGACACATTCTCTGGGATGCTGTAAGCTGCATTAACTCACAACATAGAGAGGGTGAGCCTTTCAGTGCAAGGACCAGGAACAGGTCTTACCTTATTTCTTAAAATAAAATCTAATGCAAACAGAACAAAAATGTTAAGCCCCTTAGTTCAGAATCGTGCGTACACAGCAACCTTGGTCTCTTTGGGGGAGCTATTTATGGTCTAAGGCAATTTTGAGGCCTGAGTCTCATTCCCACAGACCACAGAGGGCAGCCTGGCGTTACCACTCTCCTGAGCAGAGAGCTGAGGATCTGCTGAGCTGTCCTCCTCTGGTTGTCGGAAGAGAAATAGAATAACACATAGGTCTCATGGGGACGGTAACACCAGGGAAAGAGGCGTCCACTGCAGAAGCACTCAGATGTCTAAACTGAGAGAAATCTTATCCCGTGGTACCCTGCAGCCAGATTCTGAAGGCCAAGCCCTCAGCCTGATCTGTGTTAGGCCTGATCTGTGTTACCTGCTGAACTTTTCATTACAGGCCCAAACTCCTCCTCCCTTGATTCTAACAAGAGGCTCCACAGCAGATCCTGGGCATGTGGGCTTTTAAGAGGTACCCAATGAATTCCTAGGCCAGCTTCCACAATTGCTAGTCTACACAAGCCTCTTTGGTTGTATATTTCTTTTCTTTTTTAAATATTCTGCTGTCTGGGCAGGAAGAACAGTGAGTGGCAAAGAACTGATAAATCTCAATGACCTAAGTCCCTAGACACACATATTTGCAAAATACAACACCCACAAGGAAATTAAAAGGCAGACTACTTCTTAAACTCCAAGGAGCACAGTAATGGTTGAAAATATGTATTCAATACTGACTTTCTCCTATGGCAGCTTTGCTGGGCCTCCTCCTACTGTACACAATGAGTGGTGTGGCATCGATCTCCTACTTCAAATCCTGGCTTGAAGCTCTGGATCCTGCAGTGCCCCAGCCACCGTGGAAGCCAGGTACCCAGCTACAGCCATGTCACCAGCACCTGCCAGTAAGGCCCTGTGTCTGGTGCCTCTTTTAACTGCACAGTGGCTCTCGCATGGTCCCATTCCTGCGTGTACCTACTTTGTCTAATTAGAGTGGGTACTGAGCCCTAACTAGGTACCTAGCACCAGGACAAAGGTTCATCCCGGGTGGACATCCACCCCACCAGAAAGCCACCTTTTCGGATGAGACCATCTCAGTCAACTTCAGGCAGAGGGACAGGAAGGTCTGGCTTGTCCTTCCCTATGGCAGTGAGTATGTCGAGGCCTCCTGAGGCAGCCAGCGTTCTCAGGACTTGTTGGCTCTGACATCTCACTTGGTGGCAGCTTGTTTCCTTGTGTATCACTGACAGCAGCAGAGACTCTCTATAAAGATCAACTGTTCAGAGCGGGATGACATTTGCCAGAATACATTTTCAGGGCCTATAAATCAAAGTCTGAGCCTAAGCCATTTGACAGCTCTTAAAAATAGTCTGAGTCCATATAAGGCAAGAAGAAGCAGGCAGAAGATGACTTGATTGAAGTGTTCATTTTTTTTTAAACCTCTATTTTATTTTAGCTTGCTGGTGGCTACCTTTCCAAACAGAATCAATGTGTCTGTGGTGTTATGAAACCTAGAATTAGCAGACACTCGCAGTGGTGTCTTCTCCAACTTTTCCACTATGGAGATGCTGCCTCTTGCCATAACCCCAGTTTCCATGACCACCTCAACCCCCCAGTGCCTACCTCCTGGATGTGAGCCACAATGCCGGCTTGGGTCTCGATGTCCAGCTGTTTGATTCTCTCAATGAACTCCTCTTTTCTCTCACACTGGGAAGGGTTACACAAGTCAACGGAAGTACTCATCCAGGTACAGAAAACGCAGGTGACAAACGCACCCACACCGGCCTGGGGTCCTTGTAACACCCCCCCCCCCCCAACACACACACCAAGACTGCACCAAGCTCCTCTGGCCGCCTACAGGAGACTGGCTTCAGAGGCTGGCCTTTGATCCCTCCCAGGTCAAAACTTAGGTGGGACACAGAAATGCTTGCTTCACACAAGCTCTTCACAAGTAGAGGGAGCACACCTGACTAGGGCGGGGGCAAGCACACTCCGACCGTAAACGGCCAGAGGGCAACTGTGTCTGCTTGGTGGGGACAGAACCCAGGGTTTTATACAGACTAGCCAAGCGCTGTTACTAAGCTTGGTGCCAGCCCTTCATTTTTTTTTTTTTTTTTTTTTTGAGACAAGCTCTCTGTAGTCTAGGTTACTCTCAAATTCACAATGCTCCTGCCTCAGCCTCCCAAGTGCTAAGATCACGGGTGTGTATCACTACATCCAACTAGACGGTGGCAGTTTTACATTTTCTGGGCTCCGACACAGTTCCTCAACCCTGCCACCACAGCTGGAAAGCATGCGGTGACAACTGCCAAGAATGGAGTGTGACAGCAGCCCAGTAAAACCTACTCACAAAAACAGGTACCTGGGATCTGGCCTACAAAGCTGCAGGGAACACACAGTACATTATCCTGGCCTGAGGGGTCTCCACCTCAAGGCGCCTGGCACTACAAACAGTTGCCACACTGTCTCCTAGCGACTCCAGTAATGGTGAACTTGGCCACAAGGAGCCCTCTCCACCCACTGAGCAGCCCTACCTGAACAGCACAGCCCAGCACCAACAGCAGCACCTTCTTAATCTCCTCCATGCTCTTCCCTGTGTCAAAACAGCAACAGATTTAATTAAATTTAACCGCTTAGGAAAGTCCCAGGAGATGTATGTTTTGCTTCAAGGAGGAAAAAAAAAATTAGATAAAGACTAAAATAAAATCCCAGTAGCCACTTCAACGTGCACACTACACAGGAGTTCATTTATTATTATTATTATTTTTTTTACCATGTGAGAATTCTGTGCAGAACCATTTGGGCCCTTTACCATTCACATACCTTGTAAATCTCTCCCCATGATAATGAACAGACCTTCCCATCAGCAAAAATTTTTAGCCCGTACTATAAGCAAAGTCCAATAGAAGACATCGATGGCTTTGCCTGTTCGCATGTGAGATCTCAAACACAGCAGGCAGGACAGTCTAGCAAACCCACTGTACTCAGCTTCATGCTGCCAATACTAATGCAGCTCATGTCCCCTTCCCCTCCTGTTTGTGAAGTTCAGAGTCGGACTAGAGTGTTCTAATATAAACCACAGAAAACACACAGATGCCATCTTTTGTTTTTTGAGACAAAGGCTTACTATGTACCCCTGGTTCGCCTGGTCCTTGTGATTTTTCCCCCTTCTTCAGCACCCCAAGTTGTGGCATTACAATCATGCACCCTCACTGGATACACATTATGTTTTGATGGTTACCACATCACTTTGCACGAAGGCGCAAACATCAACCAACAGCCTTCCAGGGGTCAGGCTGTCAGTATTTGATCTAAGACACTGCAAAGAGCATCCCAGCGATGAGTTCTCCTGAGCAGCCTTACGTTCCTGGGGAGGAAACACTACACTCGTCATGTGGTCAAACTGTCCTGCAGACAGGCGTTTCCATTTTGTCCTGTGAATCCTGGGACAGTTTCTACTTTCCAACCCTTGATCAACACATCTGGCTACTCTCTTGACTTTGCCACTAGGCCAGGCTCCAAACTGTACTTCATCCAGAGTTGTTGTCTTTGATTGTGCTTGGGGCTGAGTGTCTGTCTCAATCGCCTAACCTCACCAGTACCCAAGGACCTGGGCTCTGTCCTACTTGGGTGAGATGGAGGCAGGTGGCCTGGGTCATGAATAGGGTTTCCAGTAAGGTTTGCTAAAAAACAAACGAACAAAAAACAACAACAAAAAAACCCCCAACACTACAGTTTTCTGCCCTTTTTTTTTTTTTTGTCACATCCTGTCATACAACAGGGAATGGTGTATGCCAAAAACATAGCATCATTTTCTCAAGACTTCTGACTCCCTATCACACTGTGCCATAATGGCCCCACGCATCAACTGGAGACACGTGTGAGGCCAGCTGTGACTGTCACCCTGACTGGATCTGAAAGCACCTAGGACACCTCTGTATGTGTCTGTGAGGCCAATTCCAGAGGCTTAACCAAGGAGGGGAGACCAACACTGATAGGGATGGCACCATTCCATGGGATGGGGTCCTGGACTGAAGAAAAAGGAGAAAAGAAGAAGCCTGGTAAGTGCCAGCAGCCCCCATCCTGTCCTGACAGAAGCAGAACGGGAGGAAATGTGAAGAGTCCTACACTCCCACCACCATGGACTCCACATCTCTCCCCACCATGACGAATCCTCTTAGTTCATGAGCCAAAATAAATTTATCTTCCCACAAGTTACTGTCAGGTATTTTATAACAAAGAGAAAAGTAACTGATATACTGCATAAATGAAAAACCCAAACCACACCTAGGAACTGTGATATAGACAAGGGGTGTAGGCAGTCACCTGTGAGAGCCTGCTAACTCCAGGCCAAGACTCCACTGAACTGGACTCCGTGGCACTGGCATGGTTGTCAAGCCTCAGAATGGGGAGCTGGGAGTTCACTCCTCTACACCTGAAGCACCTCCCAGCCTCGGGTGGGGCCTGAGGCCATCTCCCTGTTCTCAGTGACACATCAGAAGTTGAGGTCCCGTGATCCGTATACTATGGCCTTCTTGTTGGCCAAAGGATCTAATCCACACATCACCATGTTCCCTTCTTATCACCGAGAAAAATTAAGGCCTCCACTGTTGGTTTTAAGCAGAAGAAAAGGGAACTCCAAGTGCCAACAGCCTCAAGTCAGGCCAATGGGATGCTCTGGAGCATCCCAGTCAACAAGTACCTCCTTCCCCTTTGAGATTCATTGATTACTGGCAGGCAGGAGGCCCTCAGGTGCCGCTGGCTCCTAGCCCAACAGTGAGCGATGCATAGCCTCTGCTTCCATGCTCTCCTGCCCCTATCACTGCATCTGAGACAAGAGAAGAAAATGCTTCTAGAGCCTGAGCTCCTGTAGAAAATCTTTATGCACAGCCAAGGACCAAAGGCTCTATTATAGCGTCCTTCAGAATAACTGGAGCAGCCGACTAAAACAACAGGAGAGGTGGCCTCGAGGAGTGAGTGCCCACCAGACAGGAGGAGCCAGCGCTGTGTCCCACCAAGTGTTCTGACAGTAAAGGGTTTAGAAGCTGGCACAAACGCGAGGGCTCAAAACTACACTGAAGGGGCTGGAGAGATGGCTCAACGGCTAAGAGCTCTGGCTGCTCGTCCACAGGACCCAGGTTTGATTCCCAGCACCCACATGGCACATCACAACTGTCTGTAAGTCCGGTTCCAGGGGCATCTACTGCCCTCCTCTGGTATCCATGGGTACCAAGCACATAAGTGGTGCACAGACATATGTGCAGGCAATACGCCCATATACATAAAAAATAAGGAAAATAAACAACAATCAAACCCAACGAGGTCAGCAAAAGTGCAAGTATGGCACTACTTCAGCACCCTGCCATCACCCCTGTGCCACCCCGGGCCACTCATTCACTCAAGAAGTCAGCAGGAGTAGGAAAAAGCTAAGAAAGAGCGAGGCACGGTGGCACACACCTATGATAGCACTGGGGAGACTGGAGCAAGGAGGATCGTGAGTTCAAGGCCAGCCTGGAATACATGGTAAGGCCTGTTTCAAAATAAGACAAAACAGGATCAGCAAGATGGCTTGGCGGGTAAAGTTACCTGCCACCAAGCCTGATGGCCCAAGTTTGATCTGGGACCCACAGTTTGAGGGAAAGGACTGACTCCTCCAAGTTATCCTCATGCTTTCCACGCTCATGCCGTGTGTGGCACATTTCATCACAGGAATGCACACACACAGAGACAAATAAATAAAAATGTAATATAAAAATTTAAAAAGACGAAAAGTCTAAATGTTCTCTCTGTACAGCACTGTTTGAAAGATAAGGATTGTTTCCCCTTTGTAGCAGGGAGCAAAGGCTAAAAAAATAGAGAATTGAGCTTATGGGAAAAAATTCCTAAAATAAGACAATGGAAATAAACCCTCACTGGAGATAAGCAGGGTCCTGACCTTCGACCCACACCCTTGGCCCACCTGGCATTCAACGCTCACAGCCTATGTGCTTTGACCTGGCAGATTCCTTCCTAAAGAGAAGCCCAGAATGAATGCCTGAGTCCATTCATCCCCATGGCCTGTGAAAAGTAGATGCCTATTTCTTTCAAGATTCCACTAGTAAAGAAAAGCGGCTATTCTCCTAAGTCTCCCAGGCTACAGGCTGGACTAGTTTCAACACACAGCAGAAGACTCTCCTGAGTCCCTGCAGGCAAGCGGGCTGAGTAACTCAATTAGCACCCGAGGACAACCTACTCCCTGCCAAGCACCTACTGTGTGCTGGAAGTATAATGGTCAACAAGTCCTCTGAATGTAGACAACGTGGACACAGATGAGCATGCCAGCAGTTTCAAAGACCTAGTGGGCTAGAGAGATGGCTCAGTGGTTAAGAGCACTGGCTGCTCTTCTACCAGACCCAGCACCAATATGGTAGCTAACCACTGCCCATAATTCCAGTTCCAGGGGATCTGACACTCTCTTCTGGCCTCCGTGTGCACTGCACACATGTGGTGTATAGACATACACACAGCCAAAACACACCTTACACACATGTGCACACGTGCTCGCGCGCATACACACACACACACATGCACGCACTCACGCACGCATGCACGCACGCACTTTCAAGACCTAGAAAAAAGACTTCTAGTTTTCAGGGTCGGGCAAGGCTTCCAAGCAGACAACAGCATGTAAAGATCCAGAGGTAAGAAAGCATGTTTCTCAAATTCTGAATGTTTTGTGGTTAAGCTTACTGGAGCTGGTTTCTAGAGAGATGGTGCTGGGGGTGAAACAATGTCATTTTCTAGGCCAGATGATTCACCAGCAACCCCAGAGAGCGAAGTCAGAAAACGCCAGACACCCACTCTACCTTGTGTTTTGTGCAGGGAACCCCAGAGAGTCTGAGTCAGTGGTGGAGTCTTCTAAGAAAACCCCACTAGCTTGCTTACAGCCTGACAGTCACCCACTTCATCCAAACCTGAAAGATGCACACAGCACCCAGCTCCCAGTGCAATAGGGAAACAGGATGGAAAGTGGCAGGGCAGTCATACCATGGAGCTGGGCTAGCACAGAGGACGTGGTGTGAGGGTGGGGTGGAGAGTGGCAGCCTCGAGGAAGGCAGGAAGGGAGCCCCGGGGATCTGGAGACAGGGTCAAAGAACAGCAGGGCAACTCAGCCCGGTCTTGCTAACTCAGCAGGCTGAAGACCTGCAAATCGGCCAGGTTTGGGGCCTGGTGTGTGTGTGTGTGTGTGTGTGTGTGTGTGTGTGTGTACCCAAGAGTACTGGTCTGAGCCTGCAGAGACATGCCATGGCCACTGTCACTGTACTTGAGTGCCATGTGCTATGGCTACCATTTGTGTTAACCCCAAAACAGTCCTGAAAGCACAGCATCATCTCCTCCATCTTCTAAACAAGAAGACCGAGGCTGAGTCAGAGCCTCAAGGCTGCCCCCAGCCTGCTGCTCCCTCCGCCCACCTCCTCCCTCGCACCCCAGCACTCCCCCTGTCAATGTTTCCCCTCATTTGCTGACTGACTGACGTTAACTGCTGCAGGAGATCAGCTAAGATAACAGTTTTGGTTTCCACAGATAGATGTCTTTCTTAGTAATTCTATGTTCTGTTCTCCTCTGACTTTACATGCTAGGGTGGGACCACGAACTCTGCGCTCCCTGGTTTTCTGTTTTAAAACGGGTCATTTCATAAGCATGATTACAGGGCTGTCACGTTTGTGAAGACAGCAGTTTGAACATGCTATCAATGGTCCTCCTGTCCATCCAGGGGCTCACCCAAGAGGCCAGCTCTGGAACCTTCCTGGAGGTTCTGCCTAACATGAAGACAGTGATTTATTATTATTTATATTATTTAGACAGTCAGAATAGCCTTCCATGGCACTACCATGGAATCATGCACAAAACAGCTCATGTGTGGGAACATGGGACAACCTCCACTATCCATGCCCGACTTGACAGGTAGGAAGCAGGTTCACATTCTGGGATGGGGTTTCGTTAGCTTTCTTACCCACAGAATGTGATCACACATGACACCCACCAGGCACAGAAGTAATCCTGCAATCCCCTATTTGTTTATTTAGCCATTCAACAAACATTACCAACTATATACTTTGGTAGGCACAGAGCTATACATCATCATGAATGGTGCAGGGGTGCTCCAAGTGCCCCTGACTAGCTGCACCATCCCCCATCCCAGTGTCTCCTTGTCTTCCCTATCAAACCTGTCCTATGCCTCTGAATGCCCTGGTAAAACCACACAGAACAGAAGACAGCTGTCCCCAGGTTATGCACAACAGTTTGTAACCACAGGAGCCCTCAGGACACGCTCACCACCCCAGCCTGTTCCTACCAGCCCAGGGCCGCAGAAGTTGACAGAAAATTCACCAAGCAAGGAATAAGAGGATAGAACATCCCCACGTTTTGCCCAGGAGAATACAGATGAGGGGCTGTGCAGCAGGAACACATCCAAATCAAGCGACCTCCCAGCACCAGACAGAGAACTCTAGGCCCAGACATCAGGGGGAAAGGCAGCAACCTTTGACAAACAACACCTCTTCCTTCAATCTCCTCTTCTGACTCGGCCGGTGGCAACCACAGAGAGTAGAACTTCTAGAAGCCATGGCGGTGGTGGCTGAGGCTCTCTCAAGTTTACTAAACAAAGCCTGGTTTCCAAGCAGGCCCTGGTGGCCAGAGGGCTGGCCCTGGACTACTGTGCTGGCCCCGGGGGTTCTGGGAACCAAGCTCTATCCGTTCCTGGGAGGCATGGCATGGGCTTCTAAGTGTTCAGGCCACCAAGCCAGCAATGCAGCCTGGCAAAGGGACACATCTCTGAACTAGCAGGCAGCAGGGAAGCCAGGAGCAAGCTAACAGACCCTCAGGACATCAGGAAGCTATCCTGAACTGCTCTCAAGAGTCAAACAGGGGACACTAGAATGATGAAAACTTGGGTAAGAGTGGGGATTTTAAAAACTTACCATATTAGCTATTTTCTTACTGCTGTGACAAAGCACTCGGGGAAAGCCACTTGGCAAAGGGTGCATTTAGGTTTGTGGCTGGAAGGAATGTGCCCCACCATGGCAGGGCAGGTGTGGTGGCAGGAGGAGGCGGCTCTCATGCTGCATCCGCACTTGGGAAGTAGACTTCACTCAGTCCCAGACTCCATCCCATAGCATGGCACTGGCCCTACTCCCTCTGAAAATGCACTCACAAACACATGCAGGGGTTTCCTAGGCGGTTCCCAATCTAATCAAGTTAACAAAGATTAACCATTAACTCTTACACTCTCTCTCCTCTCTCAAAGAACTTAAGGTTTTTACAATCTATGGTCAGCAAGTAAAGGTGCCTGTCACCAAGCCTAACAAGTTGAGTTTGATCCCTGGGCCCCCACATGATGAAAGAACCAACTCCTTAAAAGTCGTCATCGGATCTTTACATGTACACTGTGGCACATGGACACACAAAGTAAATGTCATACACAAACAGGGTTAGAAGTGAAGGCCTGGATAGATGAAATAAAAACATGGGCAGGTTGGGTAAAGGACAAGGGAATGGCTTGGCAACCCCATGGAGAACTCTCAGCAGCCCCACCACCCCACAGCAGGACCACAGGCCAGCAGCCAGGAAGGAAGAGGGTCCTTTCAGTTCTGAGGAAAGCAACCTAGGTAAGAAAGCCAATCATGACAAGCAGGGCCAGGGCCCTTGCAGGGTTGCAGGAGGCAGCCAGGGAGCTAAGCACACCTGCCTCACTAACCCAGTTGGCTGTGCAGAGCTGCTCTGTGTAGGCTGTGTGGGGGAGGTTTCCGTAGGATCCAGGAACTTCAGGGCTGTCCCCTGAGAGGGTTAAGAGGTGCAGCTGCTCCAGAGTCTGCCTCCCAGCAGGGCTGCTTCCCACACATCTCCAACCCAGAGCCCCTCCCACCTCTGACACCCCTCTTCACCTCTATGGTCAGGATGGAGAATGCCCCCCAAAGGTCTGTGTGTTGAAGGGCTGATCCCAGAGTGGAACTGCTAAGAGATTTAAGAGATGGGAGCTACTGGGAGCTCTAAAGTTAGATCACTGGGCATGCCTTGACCCTGGTCACTTCTTCCTCTGCTTCCTCAGCCTAACTGTGGGCAGTTCTGCTCCAACATATGCTTCAAGGCCTCAAAGCAACTGAATTAAGGGCTGGCTCATCCCAACAACATGATCCCAAACAGACTGTGGCCCTCCCTGTATAAGGTGATTGTCTCAAGTATTAGTTCCATGACAGAAAGCAAGCACAACTTGCCTTCTCTACTGAGAGTTCACCAAAGCCTTGCCCAAACACCACCTCTCCCAGGAAGCCCTTCTGACTTGCCTGGGTAGTTATCCCCTCTGCACACAGAAGCGCGCTGGCATGACGGGATACCCATCATTATGGATTCTCCTCTATCATCTCCCTGCTCAATAAACACTGGAGGCTTTTTTTCTATGGCTCCAGGGCCCCTGGATCCAGTACAGTGAGCATCTGAACAGCAAATGCCGAAGAACAGGTTTGGGCTGAGCTGCTTCTGCAAGGCTCCAGCCAAGGGGCAGTCAGCCAGCCAGGATGAAAAAAGACTCAAGGGCATTTGGGTCTTCTTGGGAAGGTCAGAAACCAGGCCTCGGGCTTCCTTAACCAGAGCAGCAGACACCACAGGGTCCTACGCTTGGCCAAGGAGTGAAGGATAGGTACAGATTGTTCTGAACCTTCCAAGTGCTCAGCTGCTGCTGGAGACCCATCTTCAACCACCATTCGAGGAACACTTGGGACCAATGGCCAGACCACGGACAGCTGGTCCCAGGAGTTGCAGCTGTATTCAGACAGGTCCCTGCAGAGCACACATATGGGGTCGCAACCCCTCCCACCAATCTGAATTGACATTTAGAATGAGTTTAGGACTGGTGGTGGCCAGTCCTGCTTGGAACCTATGGTCAAATACAAACATAGCCATCTACATAATGTATGGTTTTAAACACGTTCGCCTAGGAGACCCCCGTCCTGCGCCTCTCTCTCAACAGGGCCTCTGCACCTCTACAGCTCCTTCCCTTCTATTCTAGCTAATGCAGATGCAATCAGCAATTTATGAGTATGTTAACCACCGCTGGGCTTGGATACAAGCCTTGGAAGGAAAAACCAAGCTCTCTTCCAGACCGTTCTATGCCGCATCACAGAAATTAATTTGCTAACACTCTGGCTTCTTGTCAGACAAACCCCGTCTTCCGTATGTGTGGCACAGTGACAGGCCTAGCTGCCGAGATACCAGAAGTGTCGTACACACCACGCTACCTCATCCTACAGCCGGAGCTGATGCGGGCCCTTGATCTTCACAAGGCTTCTCCAGAGCGCTCTCACCAGCAAACCAAACAAACTGGCTTGATGGCTATGCAGCTGGCAAGATGGTGTGGCTCTCTCTGTGGGCCATCTCTGGCCCAAGGAAGACACAGCTGTTACAGAGCAGGGATTAAACATCACCCGGACGACCTTTTTTATGTATCCAAGTCTGTGGTTAAACAGCTGTAGGAAGCGGGCCTTAAAGGAGTAGCGTATGGAGAGACAGGAAGAGACGGGGCAGGCCTCCAGCACACAGGCTGTGTTCGCTGAGCGCCTATTTCATGCCAGACCCTGATCTAGGCACTCACATAAGACAGTCGACTCAAAGGAGCTAGGGAAAGGGGAAACAGGACGGGATAAATGGGACAAGGAGGTCAGAGGGCCTCGCTGAGGAAGCTCAACAAGCAAGGAGGGACTGACAGGCTGCCCCCATGGGTGCCTGAGAGAGGAGGGTAGCAGGCAAGAGCGGAGCAGTCCGTGGTGCCAGGAGGGTAAGTCACAGTGGATTCCACACTATTTGGGATCAGAGACCTTGTTCCACTGTGGCACAGGCGCCAACAACACAAAACTAACCTCAAACAGCAGAATGCTATGATCAACAGTGTGGTGTGAGCCTCTGCCAAAAAAGCCTCAAATGTGCCCCTCATTAGATGCAGGAGACAGAATGAGTGAAAAAAGCAATTCTCTCCACCCCAGGGCAGCCACACAATTCTTTTAAAAAACACCAACTCTGTTCTTCATTGAAAACGAAACATAAAATGCTTCACACATCTATTTTTAAAATTTAAAGCCGAAAATACGACTCCATAAATAACGTCTGGGATTTGTGTTTGCATGCTCTTGCTGGTGGATGACTCCTGCCATGCCCCCCGACTCTCAGAACCCCTCAAGAGCCCTGTCAAACCTACCCATCCACGCATCGTGGTGAGGCCACGTCTGCTCTCAAAGGCAGCCTGCTGAGGCCCCTGTCTAGCATGTCATTCAGCCCTGCCTAGGTCCCCGAGCTTTACTATCCGATGCTCAGTGTGTCACCTCATCACATCCTCGGAACTGGAACCAGAGCCTCTGAAATGGGCGAGCACTGGTTTTGGTATCACAGTGGGGCCCTGGGACCACTCACCTCCCTGGCTGACAGACACTGAAAAGCAGCTACCCCTGATGGACTGAGGTGAGGTTTACACAATTCTGTACACTTGTGGGGAAAAGCCCTGACGTAAACTTTACACTTAAAATTAGGGGGGAATTCAACGGTATGCAAATAAAGCCGGGCTTTGGTTTTGGTTTTAAGCAGGGCTGACAAGATGGTTCAGCATTTATCACCAAGCCTGGTGACCCAAGTTGGATCCCTGGAACCTATAGGGTGGAAGGAGAGAACCAACTCCTGCAAATTGTCCTCTGATATCCACACACACATGACATGGCACATGTGCCTTGGCGGACCCCACCTCCCTAAATAAATAAATGAATGAATGAATAAATGAATGAATAAATGAATGAATAAATAAATAAATAAATAAATAAATAAATAGTGATTTACGGAGATCGACTTTTCTGTGAGTATTCTGGTGCAGTGCCACACAGGAATGAGAACTTGCTTTCCCTGACATGGGCAATCTGTCTCTGGTAGGAGTGAGGGACCCTGAGGAAGAGAGAGAAAAGGCATCCAGACTTGGGGACAGCAGAAAGAGGAGGAAGTGGCATGGATGACAGGGTGGCTGGGCAGGTCAGGAGAATGTGTTTATTACATTGATCCATTCACTGCCAACATTTTTCTGAGCAGCAGGCTCCGACTATGTGGTCCAAAAGGGTTGAATGTTGGCAACTGCAGAGATAGGGTGTGTG
>CABHPH010000701.1:0-20744 GCA_902168325.1 Peromyscus nudipes
CATCAAAAGGCTCTGAGCAAACTTAAGCCTAATGCATCTATGGACCCAACATCTGTGAGAGATCTGGCAGGGGAGGAAGGGGCACCCAGCATTTCCGGGAAGTTCAAGGTCACCGGTGTGCTGGCAGTGGGCAAAGAAGTCAGTCTGGCCTTGATACTCAAAAACCTGACTAGAGATAGGAAGACAGTGACAGTGAACATGACGGCCTGGACCATTGTCTACAACGGCACCCTTGTCCACGAAGTATGGAAGGACTCTGCCACAATATCCTTGGATCCCGAGGAAGGTAACTAACTCATCCTCTAAGGGGCTGATCACTGAAAGTTTCCTGCTGGGCTTAGGGTGAGTCAGGTGATTATGAGAAGAATAGTGAATGGCCCCCATGGGTAAGCCTTAGTTCTAAGTTCTGGAAGTTGCTAATCCTGTGAGCAAAGCCAGTCATTGTGGTGTTAACTGCATATTTATTACACCCTAGCAAAGGAAGGAGGGAGGCTTTGGTAGTTCATAGCCACAGAACAATGTCCCATGCAGGTTTGTGCTACCCTGCATGATTTTCACAGTGAGTGTAACCTTATCTGACCTTCTAAACGGGGTGGATTTCAAGACCTGTGTTACAGAGGCTGCCATAAGGCTTCAGAAACTTGTGACTTGCTTGTGCCATAGCGATTATGGGCCAATGATGAAATCTTGGTCCTTGATTTCCTGATGTTAAACCCAATGCCACCTCCCGTTGGCTGGGTCTTCTTGTTGCTACCCTGATTTCATCCCCCAGTCCCGTTGTTGGTCTGGCCTTGGGTGGCCTGCGATAGACCCCAGGCTCTTAAATCTTTGCCCCATGTTGCCTGTAGCTTCCAAGGTCTGAGAGTAGTTTCTTGACTCCCAATGACAGTGACAGGTTTTCTTGGAGATCTGAGCATTTGGGAGGTTCGTTGTTGCTCCAGGGCAGCACAGATGGGATGGGAACAAGGTGGAGCAGAGGGAGGTTGATTCTGTGGGATTAGAACACAGGTGTGCCCACACTGGCAAAATCCTTGAGCTGTTATGGAAAGTTTAGGCTGACAAAGCAGATCGACAAGGGTGGGGTTGCTATTTGCTTCACATCAGGAATTAATAGAAACTGATTAATTATACAGCCTCTCTTGAAAGAACTCCAAGAGAAATTGAGCCATATTACCTCCACTGAAAGGCAGCATCCCTTCACAGTTCACCTCCCAGCAGAAATTTCAATATCAGAAGAAACTGTTGCTGTTATTTACCTCTGATGCTTAAAAAAGGAGACTTTTTGTTTTGGTGCAGGGAGACCTAGGGATGGGACTCAGGGTCTCCTGAATGCTAGACAAAATCTCTACCAAAGATACAACCTCTAGCCCAGGAAGACCTGTTTCTGTAGGCCAGAAATATTCTATATGCAGGAAAAAATATTTAAATCCTCTGGAAAAGATAGCAGAGTGGAATGGAAGCAGGGAGGAGGCAGGTGAGGTGGTCCTGGAATCCCGATGCGCAGGCACTTTCTGGATAAGTCTCCTTCCCTTCCTGAGCCTCAGAGTTGGACCACTGAGAAGGCTGGGTCAACTGATGCAGGGATACCTTCTCTGGCTCTAGCCAGCTCCCTCAGGAGTACAAGCAGAAGGGGCTCTCTCCTAGTCAGCTAGCTGCCTTACCCCCAGGCCACCAAGAGCAACTGTGGGAAGGAGAGCAGTGCCCAGACCATCTGAAGAAGGAGAAATTCCCACGATCCCCCCTCCCCCACACCCCACACCTCCCGCAGTGTTGGGAGAGTGGGGTGAAAGTGTGCATCTCTGGTAGGGTGTGAGCTTAGCATGCACAAGGCCTTGGGTCCTGTCCCCAGCACCACAGAGAGGGTCTTTGGACCCAGAGAGAAGCCAGGGGAGGAAGTTCCATTGAGGGGAAAATCTACAAGTCCAAGTGTGGTGGAAACGTCCCTGGCTTTTATGTAGAATGATAAGAAAGTGTGAAATGTTTTTTAGGGAAGAGGTGCCTTTGGCACAGTTGGGGCAGGGACAAGGTGAGGGTCTGAACTTCATCCCTAAGGCAGCAAGAAGCCATGGAAGGTTTTTTTTGTTGGGAAGCACTAGAGGAGTGAGATGATTTAGAAAACATGGAGCAATCTTCAAAGCTGTGCCTTCCGAGTGTGTGGACAGCTTTGAAGAGGGGGCGCCCGGACAGGAAGGAAGTTGGGGACAGTCCCACTAGAGTCGCAGCTTATTAGACGACTGGGGGAACTGAGACATTCCTGTGCCAGTGCTTGGCCTTCCTTCCTAGTCGTTACTGTCGTCATCCTCATTGCCGCTGCCATTGGCAATAGCTCAGCATCCCTGTTCTTCCCCGTCCCTTCAAAGGAAACATCCTCTGGCATTTCCCAGGCCTGGGAGGGGCAGCTGTCCCCTCAACCTTCAAAGTCTCCCCTTTTCGGAGTCTGCTTGTTGGCTTGCATCCTGGCACCTCCTCCGTCCCTATTCTTGAACACACACACACACACACACACACACACACACACACACACACACACACTGCTAAAAATCCAAACCAAAACCAACAACAACACATACACAAACCCCACAAGGCCTGAGCCGTAAAGACTTTGAAAGCAAATAGGCTACATACAGACCCTCCTGCCAGCTCAGCCCACCACCCACCACCAACTCAGTCCTAAGGACGAGCTCAGAGCTCATGTTCACCCTCAGTCCACCCACTCCCCGCTCCTCCTTTCAGAAATACAGCATCCTGTGAAGATTGCATATTCTCAGTACGAGAGATACTTGAAAGCAGACAACATGATCCGGATCACAGCCGTATGCAAGGTGACAGATGAGGCTGAGGTGGTGGTGGAGAGGGATGTCATCCTAGACAACCCCACCCTGACCCTGGAGGTAAGAGGATGGGGAGGGGTGCCTCCCTGAAACAGCCCTGTCCTAGGAACACCACTAGACACCAGGAAGCAAGCATAAAAGGCTGGGTTTCCCTGGGGGTATACACAAGAACCTCGTGTGGCCCAGGTCACCCTTCATCTACTGTATCTGTATATAGTGTTTGTCTCTTCCTGTACAATCCCACTGCTGGCTTCCCAAGTGCTCATTGTATAGGATCCAGGTAATTGTGTCAGCCCTGGTCCCACCTTTTCTAAGCTGCCCATAGCTCCTAGGGTCCCTGGTGTCAAGACAGGGGACCTGGGGTGTCCACTCTGATGCAGGCCCCCATTTCCCTGTGCAGCTAACCTTTTGCTGTCCTGTTCTGTCCATCTGTGTTTCAGGACAGCGGTGGTCCCACCTCAGGGGCTGGACAGTCATTGGGGGGCAGTGGTTCCAACCTTGGCCTTCTATCTGGGCTCCACTATTTACCAGCATGGAAGGCGAGCAAGTCCTTTGCTGAGTCTGCTGCTCCAACTCTGTCAGAGGGAGGAGAAGACACTCCCCTTTCAGGGTGTCACTTCCTCAGGGTGGCCTCTCTTGACAGGTCTTCACAGTCAGGCCTGGTCATCAATGACACACCCTCAGAACATTCTAGACATTTGTCCCAGCTAAAAGCATACCTTTGTGTAACAGCTGGTTCCCTTGTCTGATAATCAATGCCAGGAGAGCAGGTATTTCTACAGTTCTGGGGCCATCTCACCACATAAACTTCACAAAACAGAAGCAGCGCCCTCCAGGGGTCACAGCTGCAGCAGAACTGGGCCTGCCATTCCTCCCTTCCAGAGGGAAGCTGTGGTCAGTCCCTGCATGGCCCCTGCGTGGCGCAGCCTCTCTTGCTTCACAAGGCATTTCCAAGAAGCTCTCCCCGTTCATCTGCCCATATGATGGACAGCTGAGTGTTGTCCCCAACTCCCTAAGCTGGGCAACAATGCTGGGCAGTGACCAGCTTAGCTATAAAAACATTTTGCCCCAAAATGATAAGCATTTAAATTAAGTTAGTTTTCCCCATTTCACTCCCTAATCCTCAAACATCCGTATAGTCATCTTTTATTCATATATCATATTCAATTTTGCTCAACATTTTTTAGATTTCCATATGATGTCTAATTTATCTTTAAAGATAACTATAACATCTTTATCACTTCATGCAGTCAAGAAGTAGGCCATACCGAGTTTCCTTGGGTCTTTTTATAAGATACACCCAAGGTTCCTTCTCTCAGACACATCCTCCCCTATTGTGAGCTTCTAGGAACCATAGACATTTTGTCCACTAAATAAGTCAATGTGTGGTTCACTCAGATCAGTATCAGAGTTTTAAACTCATAAAAGAAATCTAATCTATAAAAAAGATAATATTCTGGGTAAATTCTGTTGTCTCATGTAACACTGATTGGTAATTAACATGGGTTAACATGGGACCTTAGAGCATGGGATCAGAAAGAAAATCTGAATATTTTTCCAAAGGGGTGAGAACCTTCAAATTCATGGCTAGTGTTCCATATCCAGTCTGCTGGATGCATTTATAGAGCTGGGTTAATACATAACCATGAAGATAAAGAAACAAATACTTGAAAATATAAATGAGTGCATTTATAGACTCGGTTAATAAACAACAATAAAGATAAATAAATATACAGATGTATAAATTTAATGTCAATAAGTACTATTTATGTAGCATTATCATACACCAATAGCATAAAACTATGATTTTCTTTTCAAATTATTTCATATGCTTTGAGTTCCAAGAGAGAAATTACAGTAATCATGGTGTTTAATATGTTTCACCTACTCACAATGTATTGTTATATGTTACAGTGTATGTCAAAAAATAGCCTAGGCTTTGGGACCAGGAAAGCCCTTCTTTCCCCAGTGTGTGAGTTTCCCAAGCTATCAAATGAGTTTGAACTTGGCCTTTGACACCATACAGTGGCAGTCATGAGCACTAATGACAAGGAAAAAAAAAACAAAAAAACAAAAAAAACAAAAACAAAAACTCACAAATCCAACAATCTCTATCAGCTCTCAAAAGAAAAAGAGAGAGAAATCTGCCGGTCACACAATTTCAACATCTATTTCCAGAACACTCTCTTCCTTTTTCCATGATATCATTTGTTCCTAGCTAGAAGGGGAGAGATAAGTAATTATCCCTCTTTGCAGGCTATGTCTGCCCAGATTCAAGGCTGATACTTATCAGATAAATGACAGCCTCCACCTTTTGGGGTGAATAAGTAGTTTGTGTTGCTTATATGACCCCAAATCGTGCCGTCATCCCCTGTGACTCCAGCCTGGTCAGTGTTGGAGCCCTGCCAAGACCACAATGTGACACATAGGAATTGTCTGGGCTCCCAAAACTGAGAAGCAAATTGGCAGCCTGGGTGTCACCACAGAAAAATGGCCTGTTTGTCCCACTTCTTGTGATCAAGCACAGAAGGGACCATGGCTGTGAGTCTGTATCTGAGCCACCTCAGGAGTCTTCAGTCTGTCCTCAGTACCTGCGGCATCGCCCAGGAATGGCTTTAAGGGTAAAAAGAAAGAAAAGAAACAACCAATAAAGGGGCTGGAGAGATGGCAGTTAAAAGATACTGTTCTTACCATGTTTGGTTCCCAGAATGATGTCAGGTGCTCACAATGGCCTTTAACTCCAGCTCTGGGGATCTGCGGTCCTTTTCTATCCTCCTGAAAGGCCAGAAACACACACACACACACACACACACACACACACACACACATAAATAATTTTTTTAAGGAAAAAAAAAACCCGGAGGTTCAAGAACAGAACAGTAACTGGCAGTGGGCTGTCTTCAGAAGCAGGAGCTGCCCATTCAGGATGAACTGAGCTGGGTTGTGAGTTTATCTCATTATGCTTCCAGTCACAGAGGGCAGCACAGGTCTCCTTCTGAATCTGTTTCCCATACACAGTGTCTTGGTGCCCCACATGGGGGTTAGGAGATCACCTGACACTTGGGGCTGAATGAAACGGCCTTCCCTCCTACATCCTAGGCGATATTTCTCTCTCACCCCATCATCATGCCCAGCTCTCACAGGGTAGCAGGCAGGGGCCACACACTAGCTGACTCATGGACCCTTCCTGCAGGTGCTGGAGCAGGCTCAGGTGCGGAAGCCTCTGAATGTGCAGATGCTTTTCTCCAACCCCCTGGATGAGCCAGTGAAGAACTGTGTGCTAATGGTGGAGGGCAGCGGCCTGCTGCGTGGCAACCTCAAAATCGAGTAAGTTCCCAGGCCTAAGCAGCTTTGTGGGATGGCCAGGAGTGGGACAGGAAGGCCTGCCATGTGCCTTTAGAAAGGACAGGCAGAGCACCTTCTGGCCTCCAGTCTTCTTTTTTTCCTTTTTTTTTTTTTTTTTTTTGGTTTTTCGAGACAGGGTTTCTCTGTGTAGCTTTGTGCCTTTCCTGGATCTCACTTTGTAGACCAGGCTGGCCTCGAACTCACAGAGATCTGCCTGCCTCTGCCTCCAGAGTGCTAGGATTAAAGGTGTGCACCACCACTGCCCGGCCAGTCTTCATTCTTTGTGGGGCTTTGTACCCAAGGATCTGCATTTGCATTTGGTTTGGAGTTCATCAAACTTGAAGTCCTGATTGCCAGTGCTAAAAATCTGATCTTTATGGCTTAGCGTATTTGGGAGACGCTAAGACTCCCTGCCCCCTCCCCAACTGGATGTCACAGACCTGAAGGGACCCAGGTCATCAGAGGGGCAGCTAGAGGGAGGTGAAGAAGCGATTGCTTTGCCGGACACCACGAGAATAGAGCTTGGAGTCCTATATGGCCCGTGTAACCCGAGCCCTCTGGATCTCACGTCAACACTAACCTGTGTCCTTCCCCATCAGTGTGCCAGCCCTGCGCCCCAAGGAGAAGTCCCGGATCCGATTTGAGATTCTCCCCACCCGGAGTGGCGTCAAGCAACTGGTCGCCGACTTTTCCTGCGACAGATTCCCTGCCATCAAGGCTATGCTGTCCATTGAGGTGGCCGAGTGAAGGACCCGGCGGCACTCCCACAAACTTGGGTAACACAGACCAGACAGGGCTCTCCCGGGGAGCGAAACTATACTGTCCAGCTTGAGAAGCCTTCTGTGTCCCCATGGCTGCCGGACACGGACTTCTAGCAAGCTCCTACCCAACCCCCTTCACCTCAAGCTAGGCCAGGTCCACCCTGGTCTAGGACTTGATCATTTTTTGCACATTTCCCCAATTGCTTCCCATGAAGATGCCTATTCTGTGAGCCCTTGAACCCTGTTGATCTCACACACCCATCAATGCTGCGGACAGAGCCGCGCCTACCCTAGGAACTCAACGTATACTGGGAAGAAGCCAGCCCGGACTGTTTGCTGATCCCCAGCCTGCAGTTGGGATAGCTGTTTCTCCCTCAGGCTCCATGGAATACAAGGAGTAGTTTATCACATACCACAGCACTCACATCCTTACAGTCAAAATAAACGTTAAACAAGTGCAATCATACAATGCTGATTCCATCCTTACAATCAAAATAAATGTTAAGTGAGTGCAATCATACAATGCCAATTCCATCAGACTACTTTACCTCGGGTGGTGAAGGAGGAGGAGGGGCTGAGGTCACCTCATCTAGAGAAGGGCCCCGGACGAGGTGGCCTTGTCTGCTGTGTATCGTCGGTGTCCATAGGGAATGTGTTTGTTCTTGGTGACTTCAAGAGCAAAAACAGAGAAACACTGCAAGCCAGTTCAAACTTCCTAACGTAATGTCCGAATTATGTGAGGTTGCCTTGGAAGGGAGCTCCTCGTCATGGCATGCTCTAACCACTATGTGTGCTTAGAAAACTCCTGTAGGACCTTTGGGCATGCATCAGAGAAAGGACTTCCAAGTAAGCACTTTCAGTAAACTTAAGGTAGAGCAGGCTCTGCTCACCCTGGGCTCTTCCCTGCTGCATTAGTCTGCTTCCTGTTGCTCTAGCAAAATGCCTGAGGCTGGACAATACCCAAACAAGAGGGTTATTCTGATCACAGTTGGGAGGGCTAAAAGTCCAAAGAACACAGTCGTGGCTCTGATAGTGACTTCATGGCAGAGGGCAAGAAGAAAAAGTCACAGTAGGAAAGGAAGTCAGAGAGTGGGACGAGGCCAGTCCCTCTGCATTCTAACAGTCCACTCTTCTAACTCAGGCTCTCCTAAGAACTGCTTATTCTTCCTGAAAGCAGCGCCCTTAATGGCTGCCCAGTAGCCCTTTCCCAAAGCTCTACCTCACCCCTTAACATAGCCACACTGAGGACTTGGCGTCTGGTTCATGAGCTTCCAGTAAAAACTGCATCAGAACCATAGCACTCCCCTGGGCTAGCCTGCGGTCAGCCTTGTCAGCAAGCCAGATCATACAAACTCAGATGATGCCTCAGCATTTGCCCATTGACATGACCCCCAACAACTAAGCACATGACTGCATTCCCAGCTCTAGGGAAGTTGTGACGGGGATCATGAGTTCAAGGCCAGCCTGGGCTATATAGTGAGACCCTATCTCAAACAACAGAAATAATCTCAAGCAGACCCCATAGTTCTCCCATCCTTGTTCTGGCTAATCCCATTCAGGCCATTCTGTTTTATTTTTCCAAATTTCAAGAACCAGTCCATTCTAAACAGAAACTGCCACTTCACATCTGGTTCAAAGCCCGCTCCCTTTACCGTGAGCGTGGGCTCCCCCTCTCCCAACCTTGCAAAGGAGAAGCCATCCTCGCCTTCCTCCTTTTCCTTCTTGTTATTTGATCTTGAAGAGTTATAGCAGGGAGGGAGTCATAAAAACAGGACAAAAGTCCACTTTCGCTGGCACTGATGCCATGTGGCCATGAACCTCCTTTGTGAGCTGATATTGAAGGGCAGACTTCGTCTACAGCATGCTGCCTGGCGCAGGCAGTGTGGCTTTGGTTCGAGAGGTGCACCTGCTGTGTCTGACGTCCCCAGAAGAGTACAGAAGCACTTTCCTGAGGGCGTCAGCCCAGGTCCACTCCCCAGGAGGTTCACATCCCCTGCCCCACCAGTGAGTAAACATCAACAAGCGTGCTGTGCTCAGCCACACTGTCCTCTTCCCCAATCCAGCTGCTCCCACACCCCGATTCCCTTGGGGAAGGCCAGCAACAGAACCTGTATCCACACTTGCTCCCCAAGCCAAGCTGTCCCCAGGACTGCCACCTGGCCATGACTCTGGTGGCTGAGGGCAGTGGAGCCCTAAGTCTCTGCTGCAGAGCGGGTCTTCAGCGGCGGAGGATAGGTTTGTGTCTCTATCTGCAAACTCTGCCTCGTTCTCTCCAGTGACTCCTGGGGCCTGTCCTTCACCTGGAGTTAGGGACAGGGATAGTCATTCCGCCTCAGAGACTGTGCCTCAGCCCCAGCGAAGGTTGAAGTAGAATAAACAGATGGCTGCTCTGGCTTCTGATAGAAAAATCCAGAGATTTTCATTACCATCACAGGAGGCTTCTCTAGACTGACTCCTCAAGTGCCAGGTGATCTGTGTTTTCCAATTACCCACTTTAAGCCAGACTCTGTACTGTACAGGGGCCAGAGACATCAAAACCAGCACCAGTATGATGATTGGCTTCCCACCCTTAAGGTGGGACGTAGCATTAAAAAAAAAATCTGTGCCAGGTGTCTATCCAACTCAGGCACAGGTGTCTTAAGAAATGAACATAAAAACTTCTTGCCCTATTTGGGTTCTGAACGATTTTAGCAACAATATAGGGCTGGAGAGATGGCCCTGTGGCCAAGAGTAATTGCAGCTCTTCTACCTGGGTTTGATTTCCAGCCACTGCATGGCAGCTCACAACCATCTGCAACTCCAGTTCCAGGGGATCCACCGCCCCCTTCTGGCCTCCAGAGGCACCAGGCACACATGTGGTTCACAGACAGACACACAGAAAACATCCATATACATAAGATAAAAATTTTAGAGAAAACAGTACAGCAGTTGACATTTGAAATTATACATTTTTATGTCTGCTCACATCCCACTGGCTAGAACTTAGTGATGTGGTCACAGTTAACTACCAGGTCAGCTGGGAAGTGTGGCCGTTAGCTAGATGGACTTTCACTAACCTAATACATATAGTTACTAACACAATAGCAAAAAAAGGTAACCACGAGCTGCCATGACTGTATCCCCCAACACATGGGCAATGCGGAACACGGAAGTGCAGGAAACCCAGAGAAGCCAAGAACGCCAAAAGAAAATGGAACCCTTCATATCTAATTGTTCTTTCCAAATTACCCACAAGATAAGTCCTCATCCCCGACCCTGCATGGAGCAAAGAGAAGCTTCGAACTTGCGAAGGAGGAATTATCCTTGTAAGGAAGAGGCCTTTCTCCAGGACAGACTGCTTCCTTAATCCTCTCTGCTCTTTCCCACCGTATAGGGCTAGAGTTCGTAGTCCCAAGCCATGGTGTCCATGTCTGCAATATCCTTGAGATGCCCTGTGATCTCCCTGTGCAACATTGTTTGATTAGCTTCATGCTGACATTTTTCCACTGTATGATGGTTTCTCCTGTCTCGGTCCCATTTCCCCCCCTGAAAATAATATAGAAGATGCTATACTTCTTAATAAACTTGCTTGACATAAGACATAGCTTATGCAAGACCTCCCAGTCCCAAGCTTTGTATCTTCTCTATCTTCTATCCTCTTTACCTTCTCTCTCCTGGTCCTCCCTCTCAGAACCCGGTCACTGAAGAAGAACCTGCTGGGCCAGGTCATTTATAGCCAATCTATAACAGATTATCTTTCTTTCTAACGAAATTTCAATATTTGAACACATGCAGACACATTAAAGTATTTCATGCAAGAATGTTAACATTAAAACAGCTTAACTATGTGAAAATATAAGAGGATTTGCTGTTGTTTTAAAGTAGACCATTCCATTCCCCCCACTCCTCCCAGAGGATATATTGGAGTGTATTCTTCCTGATATGTTACAGTCCTTAGAAATAGGAGCAAGACACCTCCTAGTGGAGAATTACATACATCTGTAAATCTGATGGCCTAAGCTTCAGCTTGAATTCTGTGGGGTAGAGGGCTTAACTCTAAAGAAGGATTTGTGTATTTTTTTTTAATGTGACAACAGCACGTTTCATCCTGCATGATGTGACCTTCTGGTGATATCACCAGGCCATAAAATTACAAGATTTCTGTGAATGACAGTGGTAAGTCAGTCCCTGCTTACAGTCAGATTCTGAGGCTTCAGCAGCAACGCTTCGTGCTTTCTACAAGCTTGTGGTCATGCCGATTGGGAAGCTGTCCTGAGGGTGGTAGGAGAGAGGTAGGAAACACACGACGCTGTGAGTACTTAAATAACCACAAACCACAAACCCAAATACTGGGTAGTGCTGGGGAATGGCCAGGAAGGGGGCGTGATGGTTACGTTTCACTGTAACTTCACAGTGTTTGGACCACCTAGGAGACACACCACACCTCTGAGCATGTCTGTGAGGGCCTTTCCAGAGAGGTTTAACTGAAGGGCCAAGACTCACCCTGAGTGCGGGCAGCCACATGCTATGGGCTGGGATCCTGGACTAAAGAAAAGGAAAACCGTGCAGAGCACACCTCTATAGAGAGATGAGATGTTCCTGATGATGGACACACAGGGCCAGCTGTCCCACATCCCTGCCATCACAGCCAGAGCTGCTCTTGCTGCCTTTTCTTCCCTTCCCAGCCGTGATAGACTGTACCCTCAAACCATAAGCTAAAACAAACTCATTTGTTAATGCACTACAAGAACAGTAATTAATATTTAGTGGAAGTTCAGCACTGCAAAGAAATGTGGACAGCAGAGGCCTGGCTTATGACGTTTCAGAGAAGAGCGAGGCCTCTCCTGGGAACTGTCTGGGGACCATCCATGCTACACTCTCACAAAGGCTCTGGCTGTGTTCTGCCCATGTCTGGAAAATTTGAGTGAGGATAGATTCAAAAGCGATAAACCAAGTTGTCTGTGGAGGAAAATGCACGACAGAGCTTTCTGCAGGCTGTGAAATGGTTGTTGCTTTTGCTCTTAGATCCCTGTCGAGGGAGTACAGATAAGTGGAAAATATGCATTTGGTGAGAAAGAGTGTGGGCTTAAGGTTGCAGATGTGTAGGACATAGAAAGCAACCATAATTGTTAAAGGAATGGATATCATTAAAGAGAAACCTTGACCATCCCTCCAGCCTGAGTATATCTCAGCTGAAGAATTAAAGGACTCCAGACTCCAGACTCCCGCCCCCGACCACACGCATTTCACCACCCCACATACACCCCTGCTGGAGAGGGTAGAGGGCTTGGCACTCATTGCCCCAGTACACACTTCTGCCACTCTATAAAGCCCAGCTGGGAAAGCCAGGGGATGTGGCTCCTTCATCACACCTTGTGTACAATTCTGCCCCACTGTTCATCCTGGCTGATGAGGTTAGAGGATTCAGAACCCACTGTCCCTACAGTATGCTCTGGCACCCCACGTGCTCCAGTTGATGGGGTGAGAAGAGTGAGACCCCTTTACCCTGGTGCACACTAGTACAGCACCAGGTGCATCTAGGCTGGTGAGGTTTGAGGAGGTTCGATTCCCTCTGCTCCTAGTACACCCCAATGGGGTAAGTCAGAGGACATGCAACTTATCTGTCTCCAGTGCACATTCCCTGTGCTCTGTATACACCAGGCTCATGAACTCAGAGGACCTGTGACGTCATCCCACCATGCAGCCTCCCCCACCATCCTGGGTGCACTCTGGCTCGTGAGGTTAGAGGCTGTATGGAGCACCTCCTTCTAACATACAGAAAGAGGTCAGTGGTTCTTCCACCCTTGGCCATGGTCGCCTCAGCTACCTCTTTGATCTTCAAGCAACACGAACTGAATCAAGATCTAGCAAGCCAGGGAAACACCAAGTACCAAGCCGAACACTCATTCAATGTAGGTGTGCCAGAAAGACTTAATCAGCAAACCAACGCACCGGGACAGACAAGTCTCAGTGCAAAACACAAGTCACCTGAAAAGCAACCAAGATAAGGTGTCCCCTGAGAACAATTTTTCTAACCCCAAAGTATTGCTCCCCAATAGAGTGACTTAGATGAAATTCCCGACCAAGAATCCGAAAGAACTAATACAAACATGTTCAAAGAATTCATAAAGGACATGAATAAACTTGTGGAAGATTTGAAAATGATATGAATAATCTCCTGAAGGGAATCCAGGGAACACAAACAGCTGAATTAAATAAGGGAATCAATTCAGTATGTGAAAATAGAACTCAACAAAGACAGAAATACTGAAGAAAAACCAAGCTGAAATGAAACTGGAAAGGAGATTCTCTAAGTCAAAAAAGCAGCTCAGGGGAGAACCTCAGGGCAGAATATCAAGGCCTGGAGACAGTGCCGAGGAGTTAGATTGTACAGTCAAACTCAATGGCAAACACTTTAAAGTATGAATGGAATATACAAGATCTTTGCAACAGCATGAAAAGGCCATATCTGCAAATTATAGGCAAAGGAGAAAAAAATCTGATGGTAAAGTCAATAAAAGTGTTTTCAATAAACTCATAGAAGAAAATCCCCCAAACATGTGGAAAGAAATGTTCATCTAGGTACGAGAACACCAAATAGAACTAGGAAAGGGACTCCCCACATAGTATTATAGTTTAAAAAAGAAAAGCAAGAGACCTAAATATTCAGAACAAAGGAAATATATTAAAGTGGCAGGAGGTGGGCCAAGTCATGTACATAGGCAGTCCCATGAAAATAAAGGCAACTTTCTCAGTGGAAACTCGAAAAGTAAATAGGGTTTAAAACATTGGATGTCAAGCTGGGTGGTGGTGGCGCACACCTTTAATCCCAGCACTCAGGAGGCAGAGGCAGGCTCTCTATGAGTTTGAGGCCAGTCTGGGCTACAGAGTGAGTTCCAGGAAAGGCGCCAAAGCTACACAGAGAAACCCTGTCTCAAAAAAAAAAAAAAAAAAGTTGGATGTCACGTTCTGAAAGACAACAGCTGCAAACCCGTGTTACTGTATCCATCAAAGCTGTCAGAATTGAAGAGCAAGAAACACTTTACAGGACAAAAGCAGTGTAAAGCAATCTATGACCAAGCCTGCACCCGAAGAATGTTGGGATAAATACTACAGATGGAAGAGGATGATAAACTCATCTAAAGGCTACAGGAAACGAAAGAAAGATGGCTGGACAGTTATTAAACAAATAAGGACTAATAAACACTACACACTATAAAATCAAAACTGAGAGGAATTAATGCACCTTTCAGTAAGAACCCTGAATAATGAATGGACTCAGTCTTCATTCAAAAGATACAAACTAGCAGATTGGATCAGAAAACAGAATCCAGGGGCTCCTAAGATGGCTCAGTGGGTAAAGACACTGGCTGCCAAGGCTGAGGATGTGAGTTCAATTCCCGAGACTCCCATCGTGAAGGAAAAAGGTGACTCCCACAAGTTGCCCTCTGACCTCCTTGTATGCATCATGGTGTATGCAAGCATGTATACATGCTCTCTAAATGAATAAATACAATGTAATTTAAAAAAGAGAACAGGGTCCTTATGACTACTACCTTAAAGAAACACACTTCACCATCAAAACCAGACACATGTCCACAAGACTGACTGGCATACGTAGTGCCTGAAGGTGCTATGCGAACTTCTGGAGGAGAAAATGCATCAGCAGTCTTCCCTAGCTCTGGTCCATGCATGCTAAAATGCTGATCTACTAGATGCTAGTGCAGTAGTGGCATTACTGTTTTGGGAAAACAAACCACTTTCTGATTGAAGTCCACTCCATAGGTGGGAAATCATGCCTGATAAGGTAAACCAACTCAAAACTCTGTGGCTGCATTGCCCAGATCCTGAAGTTTAGACTCTATTGCGGGAGACACCATACACTTTGGACACATGACTTAGAGGAATAAAGTTAGAACCGACCCCAAAGCCCTAAGGATTAGCTGCCATAGTATCAGAAAGTGCTATACACAATACCAAGGAGAAAAGTAATCAGTAGTTCTACCCAGCTGCAAAGCCTATGAACCACAATAATGACCGGCCAGGAAAGATATCCCCAATAGTGTGACGGTAGCACCTTTCTTTTGGAGGTAACCAACAGATGTCTAATAGGACTAGACGCCCACTCAACAGGAGGGAATCCATGCCTGGCACTGTAAACCTAGCCAACTAGCCATGGCTAGAGAAGTCATAGACCCTAGAGGAGAGCCTACTGCTGTCATTTTTACTAACCAATGTGGTTTCTAACTATATTCTAAATATACTCACAGGTAAATACAGCTGTCACCTCTTATCAAAGAAGCCTCTTCTTTTTTTTTTTTAAGCTTGAGGACATTTAAGCTAGAATTTAAATGAAACAAGCAAGACAAGAGAAGCAAGCTACCTGTCTCAACAGCTACCCAAAGGAGAACCTGGGAGATGTGGGAAAAGGCCATGCCATTTGAGTCAGCATGGAAGTCAGGCACATGGCAGCCGAGCAGTCATATGGTGGTGAAGGAAGCTTTAGAGAAATAGAAGAGAGTCTGAAATGTTGGGGAAGCCCAAGGGTTAGGGAAAGCAGAAGTCATGTGGAGATAGAAAAGGAAAAGTTACACTTTTCTGAGTAATTCAGGAAGTCGGCAGACTTACAAAGCGGCATGACTGAGCTCTGTAAGACTGAGCTAGAGGGTGGGAATTTAGGAAAGAAAAGGAACATTATCTCATTAGAGGAAAATCATTCTGCCTACCTCTTTAGCATGGCTTACGGTGAGCCCACCTTTCTAGGAGTGGCCCCTTGGCCAGGTGACTGACCTGGCCTAAGTGGACATTAGGTTTCCACCCAGGCCAAAGTGTCTATTCTCTTGACCAGAGTTCTTTTTTTTTTTTCTCTTAATGGGATTTTTGCTTCTCTAACATTCTTCCCTCTCAGAGATAACCCTAAAATCAGAAACCAGTCAGGCATCAGAACCCCCAAACACCAAAGAAACTTCTTTTTGCAGCAGAGACCATTACAAAGCTCCACAACTGGTCAAATGCAGAGAATAAGGGGTTTGGGGGTACCCAGCTCCAACTGGGACATCTACAGTCCAACCCCTACACCCAAGGCTCGGGAGCGTTATAGAAGATGGAACAGAAAGATTGTAAGAACCAGAGGACCAGAGTGCCTGCTGCGAAATAATGTCTTCTAGACAGGCCAGAAATGCCGACGGCATCTCAGCAACACAATCACCTAAAGAGACCCGCACAAATACATCAGTTGACAAGTCAACGTGGATGCGGATTTCCCAAGCCCCCCACCCACCCAGATGAAGAACTACAGGCAATCAATAATTGCTAAGAAGAGAGATAATCAGTTTTCTTCAGGAATTAGCCCTGAAATAGGTTATCCAGCACCAGGGGGTCAGCTCTAAACACATGTACATATGAGCAACACTAAAGGGACTCTGTAGAGTGTGTGTGTGTGTATGTGTGTGTGTGTGTGTGTGTGAACCGATAATATTTACAGAAGAAGAAGTCACGAATTTGAGAGGGAGTGGGGGGCACGGAAGGAGTGGCCATCACAAACACCATGACTAAGGCAACTGATAAAATAAAGCATTTAATTGGGCTTACAGTTTCAGAGGTTAGAGTTTATGGTGGTTTGAAATGGCCCCCATAGGCCCATAGGGAGTGGCACTATTAGGAGGTGTGACCTTGTTGGGGTAGGTGTGGCTTTGTTGGAGGAAGTGTGTCATTGGGAGTAGGCTTTGAGATCTCAAGCTCAAGCCAGGCCTAGTGGATCACTGTCTCTCCTGCTGCCTGCCGATCCAGATGTAGAACTCTCAGCTACCTCTCCAGCACCATGCCACCATGCTTCTTGCCATGATGATAATGGACTAAACATCTGAACTGCAAGCCAGCCCCAATTAATTAATTAATTAATTAATTAAATGTTTTCCTTTATAAGAGTTGCTGTGGTCATGGTTTCTCTTCACAGCAATAGAACCCTAACTAAGGCAGAGTCCAATATGGCAGAGCAAAGGTATGGTGACAGGAACAGCTGAGAGCTCACGTCTTGATCCCCAAGCAGGAAGCAGAGTAGCACACTGGAAATGAGGCAGGCTTTTGAAACCTCAAATACCAACCCCCAACGACACACCTCCTCCAACAAGACCACACCTCCTAATCCTTCCCTAACAGCTCCACCAACTGGGGACCTAGCATTCAAACATATGAGCCTATGAGAACCATTCTCATTCAAACCACCACATTCCACTCCCTGACTCCCATAGGCTTGCAGCCATATCATAACACAAAACGTATTCAGTTGAACTTCAAAAGTCCCCATAGTCTTTCAGTCTCAACACTGTTTAAAGTCTAAAGTTCAAAATCTCAAAATCTCTTCTGAGACTCAGGCAAACTCTTAACTGTAACATCCTGTAAATTACATACCTTCCAACACACAATGACACAGAACATACATTACTGTTCTGAAAGGGAGCAGTGAGGGAATAGTGAGGGGACACTGGACCAAAGCAAGAACAAAACCCTGGAGAGCAGCTCCAAATCCTGCAGCTCTATGTCTGCTGTCAGAGGGCCTGGATGGCTCCACGCTTCCAGCCTTCCTCCCTTCAACATAATCCTCCCGTGGTCTTCTTACACACACACACACAGAGAGAGAGAGAGAGAGAGAGAGAGAGAGAGAGAGAGAGAGAGAAAGACAGAGGGGGACAGGCAGAAAGACAGACAGATACAAAAAGAAAAAGACTCATATACACAAATAAATAGATAAATACAAAACAAAAGAAAGAAAAATTCGGTAAAAAATATAGGAATTGGTAAATTTCTCTCAATAACATTCTTAAATGCAAATGGATCATCTCATTAATAAAGAGGCACAGATTGCCTGAACAGATTGAAAAAGAAAACTGGATCCAACTTTCTGTTTTCACCAAGAAACACACCTTACTGGTATAGACACCCAGGGCCTAAGAGTCAAAGCATGTAAAACAATCCATCAAGCAAATAGAAACGAAAAATGAAGAAACTGCTGTAGCTATTCTGATATCTGATAGAGTGGATTTCAAACAAAATTAGTCAGAAGATGAAGAAGGCTGAGACATTATCAATAAAGGGAGGAATTCATCAAGAAAATGTATCCGGGAAGGAGTGGGGACAGCCCACTGTCATATTAATGATAGCCAGCAGAGGGAGAGCCAGGCTAGAATTACCCTGAAGAATCTGACAAGTAGCCAATGCTAGACTCAAAACCAGACTTTAACGGGCAACCAAGAGTGAGAACCACAAGGCCTGAAAGAATAAACTAAAAGCACACTGGAAACTTGTTAAATTGCACATTCAATTCCAACATGGAAGGGCTGGGTGCTGGTGTGGAAGTCAGATGGTACCAAGCACTCCAATTCTCTTGGCGACCTTCTGTCACTAGTCTGTCACTGCTGCAGGAACAGGCTTTTGTACCCCACAGCCTCGTACCCGTGCTTTAGACTCCCATCCCCTGTCTGTGACTTTAGTTAGAATGCTGAGGACCCAGCACGGCACACAAGCATATGCAACTGGACGCACACACAGCCTTGTCAGATCCTGAAAGGTGCCTTCTCCATGGCAACCAGCAGTACTTCCAGTGGCTAGCTAGCTGCCTCAGTGTCACACTCTGGTTGTCTCGTGTCCTCTGGAAAACCATCCTTAGTAATGCTTCCATATACCATTGCCTCTGCCTCCGCATTCACAGGATACAGCAAAACAAGACAAAATCAATCATAATTAATACATGTTGACCCTAGTTCGATGCTGTGATAGTGTTCATGGTCAACTTGAGAGGATCTAGAATCCCCTTGGAGACGGACCTCTGGGCATGATTGTCGGGGGGGGGGGGGGGGGCAGGGGGGGGGGTGTTACCTTGTGTTAACTGAGGTGGTGGCACTCCCTGACTGGTTTCCAGACAATGAGTGGAGAGAGAGAGGTGAGCAACAGGTGCTTATCCATTGCTTTCTGCTTCTTGACTATAAATACAATGTGACCAGCTGTCTTCCACTCCTGTCATGGTGACTTCCTGGCAACAGTAATGGGACTGTAACATGTGACTGTGGCCAAAATCAATCCTTTCTCCCTTCAGTGCAGGGGGGCAGGGATGGGCTTTTTCATTTTGGCTTGGGGTGTTTTTTTTTGGGGGGGGGTGATATTTGTTTGTTTGGTTTGTGTTGGGTTTTGGTTTTTTGGTTTTACCAGACAGGGTTTCTCTGTGTAGTCCGAGTCCTGGCTGTCCTGAAACTCACTCTGTAGACCAGGCTGGCCTTGAACTCACAGAGAACCCACTTGCCTTTGCCTCTCAAGTGCTGGGATTAAAGGTATGCACCACCACCACCACCTGGCTTAGTTTTTGTTTTTCACAAGGTCTTGTTATGTAGCCCTGGCTGGCCTAGAACTCATTGTATAGACCAGGCTAGCCTGGAACTCATAAAGACTGTCTCTGACTCCTAAATCCTGGGATTAAAGACGTGTACCACCACGCCTGGCCCTTCATTTGCTTTTGCAACAGAAAAGAAACTAAAAAAAATGGTGTGGTGATTCGAATAGGAATGGCCTCCATAGTCTCATAGATTTGAATGCTTGGTCATTAGGGTGTGGAGCTACTTGGCAGGGCTTAGGAGGTGCGGCATTGTTGGAGTTGGTGTGGCCTTGTTGGAGGAAGTGTGTCACTGGGGGTGGGCTTTCAGGTTCCAGGGGCCCAAGCCAGACCTAGTGGCTCTCTCTTCCTGCTGCCTTAGGATCTGGATACAGAGCTCTTGGCTACCATGTCTGTCTGTGTGCCACCACGCTTCGCACCATGACAATAATGGACTAAACCTCTGAAACTGTAAGCAAGACCCAATTAAATGCTTTCTTTTACAAGAGTTGCCATGATCATGGTGTCTCTTCACAGCAATAAAACACTGACTAAGACAGATGCGTACATAGGACTGTATTGTCCTACCCCTTACTTTATATATGTTTGAAATTTTCCATAATGAAATATACACATCCATAAAAACACATACTCTGAAGATGGAAATCAGTAATGGAGATCTCTACAATAGAAACACTGTCAAACTTCATCAGGATCAGGATCAGATTCACAAAACTCTTGAAATTAACCAAAGTTGTAACAACCTGATAACCAAACAAACAAGCAAAAAAAAAAAAAAAATCTTGCTGAATCTCAATAAAAGAACTGAACTTGTGGCTTTATTTCTTGCTCTATTTCTCTTCCCCATTCTCCATGGAAACCTTAGAACCCAGATGTCACAGTAGTTGCACCCGTAGTCAGCAACCTGTGGCCACCAGAGGAGCCAGATTGTGGAGCATGAGAAAGTTTCCCAGTGGCAGAGTGCTTGCTTACCATAAGCAAAGCTCTAGTATTCCTAACACAGCCATAGAAGGAAGCAGGGATGGAAAGGAAGTTCCCTGCAGAATATTGTTTTGTTTGATCTGGAAATGTCTGTTCCCTGGCCTCACCTGATCTGAGCCAGAGCTCTTTCTGCAGGAACACCCCAACCTCCGGACATTCGCACAACAGTCATCTCCAATTGTTCACCATCAGGAGCTGCCTGGGACAGGGATGTCACTTGGGTCAAACGAGAGCCTGGTAAAGCTGTAGGACTTCAGAAATCAAATGTCTGAAATCAAAGATCTAACGTAGTCCTGAGAATGGAAATATATCTGTAGCTGTGTCTATGTCTCTATCTATCTATATATCTTCTATATCATCTATCTATGGCTGTGTCATGTACATGGGAGGGAATACGCACAGAAAACTAACAATCCCCAGTATTTCTCATCTGGCTGGTCTGGATGCCCTGCTCAATAGTGTCAC
>CABHPH010000701.1:20844-34845 GCA_902168325.1 Peromyscus nudipes
AATGAGAACGGCCCCCATGCGCTCATACATTTGAATACTTGGTCCCCAGTTGGCGGAACTGTTTGGGAAGCATTAGGAGGTGTGGCCTTGTTGGATGAGGTGTGTCACTGAGAGAGAGCTTTGATCTCTCTCTCTCTGTCTCTCTCTGTCTCTCTCTGTCTCTCTGTCTCTCTCTCTCTCTCTCTCTCTCTCTCTCTCTCCCAATACACTTCATGATTATGGATTAGATGGAAACTTTTAGCTACTTATCCAATGTCATGTCTGCCTGCATGCTGCCTTGCTCCCTGCCATGATGGATATGGACTAACTCTCTGAAACTGTAAGCAAGTCCCCATTAAATGTTGTCTTTTATAAGTTGCCTTCATCGGGGTGTCTCTTTACAGTAATAGAACAGTAACTAAGACACTATTCAATGAATGTAAGAAAATCTCTGATCACCAGCTGACTGCTAAGCCATCCGAGCAGAAATAAAAATGGCATAGTCAAAAAAGGTATAAATCTGATTATATGGAATAGTCAGCTTTTGATAAAAATTATAAAATTCATGTGAATCAGGAAAATACTTAACCTACTAGGAAATAAAGTATTCAGTAAAAATGAGTCTAAAGGAGATAGTCAATCTACCAGCGCAAAACCTTTAATCAGATATTATAAGAAAGCATGTCTGAAAAATTAAAACAAAATACAGGGAGAATGTCTAACCATCTAGAGAATATTAGTATGGAATTACAAACTATAAACAAGAATCAAATAAAATTGTAAAGCTGAAAAGTATGGGGCTGGAGAGATGGCTCAGTTGTTAAAAGCACTGGCTCCTCTTTCAGGAGACCTAAGTTCAATTCACAGCATCCACATGACCACTTAAAACTGTAAATCCAGTTCCAGGAGATCCAGCTTCCTCTTCTGGCCTCCAAGGGCACAAGGCACACAGTAGTACACAGACATGGATGCAGGTAAAACACTCATATACATGAAATTAAAATTAAAACTGAAACGTATAATGACTTTTCATACATCTAACTGAAATTTTAAAATTGACTACATGAAAGGAAATTAAAGGGATGCTACTAAGAAAAGAAAAAGCCAAAATATCTCTATTTGCCGATGGTAGGATATTATACATAAGAGATCCCCAAAATTCCACTGGAAAGTATCTCCAAATAACCACAATTTCAGCAAAGTGTCAGGATACATCTATTACAAAAATCAGTAGCCTCTGTATGCACCACCAACAAACTTGCTGAGAAAGAGGTAATGGGTATACACCCATTTACAATACCCTCAAAGACAATAAAATATCTGGGAACAAGCCAAACAAAGGAGGTGAAATACCTCTAAAATGAAAACATGAAATCTCTGAAGAGAGAAACTGAGGAAAGACACTAGGAAATGGAAAGGTTTTCATGCTCATGGATTGATGAAATTAATATTAGGAAATAACCAGTCTATCAAAAGCAGTTTAGATTCAACGCAATCCCAATCATACAATATTTTTCACAGAAATAGAAGAAAAAATTCATATGAAACCATAAAGGACCAAGGATGTTCAAAACAATCCTGTGGAGGGGCCGGGCAGACAAAGAAAGAAAGCAGTGATGGAGGGATTAGCATTCCAGATTTGAAGCGATGTTACTGGAGTACTGGTACAAAAGCAGAAACACAGACTAATGGGAAAAAAAAAAAAAAACCAAAGACCCGAGCTTTGTAGAAGGCCCAAGGCCCTTGTGCTCACAGACGAGCACCAGGGGAACCACGAATGCTAAACACGCAGGGTTGCCTCCTCAGCGGAGGAGGAGATGTATGCCATTTTCCATCCAGAAGGCTGGGAGTGGATGTAGTTCCTAGCTCTATTATATGTAGTTAATAGCTATATAATGATGATCTATACTAACTGCATGGCCAGGACACACCTGAATCCCCCAGACTATTATTTTTATCCCAGACTTTTCCTCCCTAGAACTTTATCTTGAACATTGTTTCTCAAACAATAGAACCCATTTGTCTTAGTTAGGGTTTCTATTGCTATGACAAAACACCAAGTCCAAAAAGCATGTAGGGGAGAAAAGGGTTTATTTGGTTTACATTTCCATATTGCTGTTCATCACTGAAGGAAGTCAGGACAGGAACTCAAGCAGGGCAGGACCCTGGAGGCAGGAGCTGATGCAGAGGCAATGTGGGGTGCTGCTTACTGGCTTGCTTCCCCTGGCTTGCTCAGCCTGACTTCTTATAGAACCCAGGACCACCAGCCCAGGGATGGCACCACCTACCATGGGCTGGGCCCTCCTCCATTGACCACTAATTGAGAAAATGCCTTACAGCTGGATCTCATAAAAGAATTTCCTCAACTGAGGCTCCTTCTTCTCTGATGACTCTAGCTTGTATCCAGTTGACATGCAAAACTAGACAGTACATCACCCCTGGGGGAGATGTTACAAGTACTTTATAGCATGGTGACCTCTACAATGACCTAGACTACACCAGACCCTCCCCTAGGCCCTTAAGCTATAGAACCCATTCTTATGGAAGAGGTCACGTGTACTTTGCAAAAGCGTTTCAATGTAGTCACACCTTAAGCTTTATTGTGATAATTGTCACCAGGAAACTTTTTTCCAAAATTGGACAGTACTTATATATGGATAATTAAGTCGTGTTGAACCTGATTTCCTTCTTGCTTCACATGGATCATTACTTTTCCAGCCCTGGTGTTTGCAGAGACCCCCCACAAAACATGAGTACAAGTAACTACAGTCTCTGGTATTTGGCAATGATGGCAAAAACCATACACTGGAAGAAAAAACAGCAGTCTTGAAGATTGGTACATTCCATATGATGGAAAACTCTTCAGCTGTAAGACAAACAAACAAACAAACAAAACCAAAATCATAAAATTTGCACGCAAACAGAAAAAATTAGAAAATATTATATTGAGTGAGATGACCCAGACCCATAAAGACAAATGTCACATGTTCTCTCCCATCTGTGGTCCTTAGCTCCAAATCATCAGGTTTGAGTACATATCCTGGAGGAACTGCAGAAACCAGGAGCAACATAGAAAGGAACCATCAGGGAAAAGGGTAGGAGTGCTAGAGAGGGGCATAGCAGGATATAGGTGAAATGGAGGGGAATGTATTAGTTACTTTTCTATTGCTGTTATTGCATGACATCACGACAAAGCAGGGCTTATCTGGGTTGATGGTTCCAGAGGAATAAGATTCCACCACCATTATGGTGGGGAAGGAGGGCAGTAGGCAGACACGATGGTTTTAGTAGCAAGCTGAGAACCATAAACATGAAAACCACAGAGGAAGATTCCATGATCTCTTTCCTCTAGTCTCATCCAGGGCTGTAAAGCCAGCCCCACATGGACAACACTGCCACATTCAGCTGCCAGCTTGGGACAAACCCTGTCCCCCCTGAATCACGGTAGCAGCAGTGTTTGCTTTTGGTGACTTTCTAGGAGCAGAGAATACCTTAGGCTCTTTTTCACAAGTTGGAAGTTTAACTGAGTGAGCTTCTGCCCTGAGGGCACCGTTCCCTTTCTCCCAATGCAAATCAGGCCTCATCTCACTGGCATTAATCTCCTTAACAATTACACAAACATGAAACAGAGAGAGCAAACTGAAAAGTGTGTATTTACACTCTCAAAGCCCACCTCCAGGGACACACCTCCTCCAACAATACCACACTTCCTCCAACCAAGCCACACCTCCTAAACCTCCCAAAATAGTGCCACCAACAGGGAACCAAGTGTTCAAATACATGAGCCTATGGGGGACATTCTCATTCAAATCATCACAAGGAAAATGGGGGGAGTGAGAGGGAGGTCAATACAGAAAGAGAAGAAGGCAGGAGAGATACATAACACTAAGGACATTTGAGTCATAAAGAATAGCATTCTTTTGTACTCCCTAAAATAACAAAACTCCAGTATTAAGCATGAGAAACTTCTTTTTAAGTTGTTGGTCAGGGGAGTTTAAGAGACTCCCAAAACAATATAGGCTATTATTGTTGCCCTTGCTTGCCCACAAGAAGTTGAAGATAAGTCCCTATTGCTGAAGAAGCCATTCACTTTGGACACAGGACTCAGAGGATTCAAACTGGATTTGACCTGAAAGCTTCCTCCCTAAAGACTAGGATTCACAGTTACAGAAGGTGCTGGGCAAGCCATATATGTATAGTGGGGTGTGTGTGTGTGTGTGTGTGTGTGTGTGTGTGTGTGTGTGTAACAATAATAATTAAAGAAAAAGAGGCCATGGATTTGAGAAAGAACATGGGGCAGGGACTGAGGAGGAGTGGCAGGAAGGAGAGGTAGATAAATAATGTAACTATATTTTAATTTTTAAAACAAAAATAGACTTCAGGGACTTAACTTGGGGTTTCAGAACACTAAAGAAAGAATTAGTGGCCTTAGAGAGAGTCAGCTGAGATTATTCAATCAGAGAAACAAAGGGAAAAAAAGAGAGATGTAATTGTGTGACACCATTGAGAGTATGAACAAATACTTAATTAGAGATAACGAAGATGAGAGAAAGAAATAGTTGGAAAAATATTTGAGGAAATATATATGAAAATTATCCAAACTTGATTTAAGAAACTAATACATAAGTCCAAGAAACTCAATGGATTCCAGCTAACATAAGCTAAAGGAGATGTACACTTAAACACATTATTAACCAAACTATTTGAAGATGATGAGATAATTTGGAAGTCAAGAGTAAAATGAACCATCACATACAAGAAATCTTCAACTAGACTAAAATCTAACTTCTTGTCATGTTAGTGGATTGACACATACAAAAATCTAGTCTCTCTCTCTCTCTCTCTCTCTCTCTCTCTCTCTCTCTCTCTCTCTTTCTCTCTCTCTCTCTCTTTTAAGACAGGATCTTACTATGTAGCCAAGACTGGCCTGAAACTCAGCTATGTAGACCAAGCTGCCCTCAAACTCATAGAGATCCACCTACCTCTGTGTCCTGAGTGTTGGGATTAAAGGTGTGTGCCACCATGCCCAGCTGAACTATTGATTAAGCATCACAGAAAACAGGTCATAGGAAAGGGATGGAGGGTTCATTACCAGAAATCTTTAACCAAGTTTTACAGTGTAAGAAATAACTTTACTGACCCCAACTGACCCCAAAGAATAAACAACATTGCAGACAGATATTATCAAGCCATATCAATTATCAAGCTACATCCACACATTGCTTGCAGGATTTATGGTGGATAGTTGTCACATAAGGTTGTTTCCAAGATGTTGGCTGCTTTCAGCAAATGGTTATATAACACACACACACACATACACACACACACACACACACACACACACACACACACACACACCACTCTAGATCAAGGGTGTGGAAGAGAACATAACTTAAGATTAGAGTTATGCATTAGCTTAGGTTGTAAAATCTGGTTGCATTGGAAACCCAAGGTCAGTTACATTGCTCTCTTACAGGCAGGTTAAGCTTAAAGGGCGCAGCAGGACAGCAGGTTAACTGCATAGTCTTGAATGATCTCCAGGGGTATTAATAACTTCGCTGTGAGGTCTGGGGAAAGGCCAGGCTTTCTGAATGCAAGAGATATTTTCATAAAATTGTATCACTACACGACAGCACCGATCTGTAAGTCCAACTTTGGGGAATGGAGATAGATGAATATAGGGGCTGGCTGGCTGGCCAGCCAAAATGGTGAGCTTCAAGCTCAGTGAGGGACATTGTCTCAAAAAGGAAGGTGGAGGGCAAATGAGGAAAACACCTGATGTCAGCCTGGGGTTCTACTTCCTAGTGCATATGAATGCACATGCAACACACACACACACACACACACACACACACATCCAACTAGAATCTACATAAGTTTTTATAAATAATAGGTGTTGTCAAGAAAAATATTTCTGGACACAGAATAGCACAGGCAATAAGAACAACAAATAATAAATGGGACCTCATGAAACCAAAAAGCTTCTGCATGGCAAAGGACACCATCATTTGGACAGTGCAGCAGGCTACAGAACAGGAAAATATTTTTTGCCAACTATACATACAACACAGGGTTAATATCCAAAATATATAAAGAACTCAAAAAAAAACTGGACATCAAGAAAACAATTTAAAAATGGGGTTCAGACCCAAACAGTATTCTTGAGGGAATTCAAAGGGCTTAGAGGCACTTAAATATTCAACAACCTTAGTCATCAGAGAATTAAAGATCAAAACTGCTTTCAGATTTCATCTTATACCATTCAGAATGGCTAAGACCAATAAAACAATTAACAGCTCATGCTGGCAAGGATGTGGAGTAAGGGGAACACTCCTCCATTGCTGGTGGGAGTACAAACTTTTACAGCCACTTTGGAAATCAGAGTGGTGGTTCTTCAGAAAGGTGTGAATCAATCCACCTCAAGATCCAGCTATTCCAGTCTTGCACATACACCCAAAGACGCTTTTCTACCACAGAGACATTTGCTGAGCCATGTTCATCACTGCCCTATTCAAAATAGCATTGAAAACAATCTAGATGTCTGTCAATGTATGAACAGATAAAGAGAAATGTGGTACATTCACACAGTGCAGTATTACTCAGCTGTTAAAAATGAAATTATGAAAGGTAAATGGGTGGCAGGTAAATGTGTAGAACTAAAAATATCATCCTGAGTGAGGTGTTCCAGAACCATAAAGACAAATACGATATGTATTCATTCTATGTGGATGGTAGCTGCTAGGTCATTGATAAGCAAGGTACAATTCACATAACCAGAGTTAGGCAGAAAGTAAGGAACCAGGTGGGAGATATGGATCTCCCTAGGAAGTTGAAATAGAATAGAAAGTTATGGATGGATGAGGGGGTACTGGAACAGGAGGATCAAACAGGGAGAGGAGGGAAGAAGAGGGTGAGGGAGGGAATATGGGGGGCCATTTGAGGGGCTATATAGAAACCTAATACAGTAGAAGCTTCCCAAAATATATACAAACGTGAAGGTGATCTAAATGAAATTGCCAACTAACAGGGGAGACGCAGCTCCAACTGGACATTTCTCATCATCATCTCTGCAGTCTCAAAGAGATTTCAATGGGCCTGAAATTTATAATATCCCTCCATAGGAGGGGAATTGGATAACTAGACAGGATCAGAAAGGATGAGTGAAAATATATCAGCCTATCATGCAGGCTGAAGAGGGTGTGAACCAAGCTGATTGGGGCTTACTCCCAACACCAGTGAGGAGGATTGGGGACTAGAGAAGGTGGTCAGGGTTCAAAACTTAATACCAGCTCTAAGCAGAAAGTTAATTTTGTTCTCTGTCACATCTAGGGTTTCCTGAGCTTCATAGAGATGGAGAACGTGAGAGCTAGGATGGTCTCAGGGCCTCATTGGTTCTCTCATAGTCCCGAAACATAACCAGCGGTATAGTGGTTAATAGGGATTGTCAACTTGACAGGATCTAAAATCACCTAGGAAACAAACCCCTGGGCATATCTGTGAGGGGGTTTCTAGACTGGGTTTTTGAAGAGGGAAGATCCACCCTACATGTGGGAGGCACCATTCCATTGGCTGGGATTCTGGACAGAACAAAGGGGGCCACCAGCATTCATCTCTGTGACTGTAGATGCACTGTGACCAACGGCCTCATGCTCCTGCCTCCATGTCTTTCTCTTTGTGATGATGAACCCTCAAACCGAGAGCCAAAATTAACGCTTCCTTCCTGGAATTGCTTTCACCGGGTGCTCTGTCATGACGAGGAGGGAGGAAACCAGGCATTTATCCTTTTTCAGGCTTGACCTGAGCTTGGGGTCCTTGGATGGTGCTTAGTCCTCCCTCATGAGGGAGGGCAGGACATTCTCATTTCCGGTGGGCCATATTTTGCAGATGGCACATGGTTGTAGAGAGGCCTATAACCCAGGGGCCTTGAGCAGTTCCAGTTGAAATGTCCTAGCTGGTGGGCAGTAGCTGAAAAGAAGCCTTTTACCTAAGGTTGGGTCAGTTCCTATGGGCTGGACTGGGCAGCTGTTAGGTGGCACTCTAGGGTTTCCTGAGGTGGGCAGGGAGGAGGCTGTTATTGCCATTATTTCTCCAGTTTGGCCCTTTGACTATTAAAGGCCTTGAAGGCCGTATCTAATAAAGTGGGTCTGGAATCCCTGATCTAGTTTTGGAAGCTTTTGTCTGATATCCAGACAGGCTTGGCTTATGAAGTGTGGATCCGGCATGTCTTGGTCCTCTCCTCTGGACTCAAGGTTCAGATCTGTGTGCTTGCACGTGGTGTTCAGCTAGCCCAGACTGGGAGGGTGAGGGTTTTTTAGAAACTTCACAGTATTTCCGGCAGCTTATTGTGGTTCATTGGTTTGATAACTAGAAAGTCTCTCTAATAAAAAAGTAATCATGAAGTCTCTGTGAGTCTTCCCACTCCACTGCCTACATCAGTGGCCTGAGTGACTATCAGAGCTCTGTGTCAGGACTGGCAATGGCTTGGCCAGGTTGTAGTTGAGAAGAAGCACATTTGCCCAGGTACTCACTAAAGACCAGACATGGAACTTTCCTCATTAGTGTGTCACATGGTCAGGGTGACATAGGTATCCGGCCAGGTTAGGTCAGAGCCATTGTGAGCTTTTGGAATTCTTTAATGAAGATGGAAGGATCCTGGGTAAATGACCCTAGTTTGGATTACAATTGGGACAGGTCTAACAGGAGAAAGGAACAGACCTTAGAGAGTGCCAAGGTCCTCATTGGCCACATCCCAGAGGAGAAGGATGTTTCCCATGAGGAGGAAGAAGCTTTTAAGCGTTTGTTGGTCTCTAACAAATATGGGATGGAGCAAGTTCACCTGGGTATGGAGGTAGACCAGTTGAAGAAAATTACATGTGTGGAAAGGAGGGAGAGGGGGAGAGAATAAAGAGGCCAGAGAGGGGAAAGTGGAGGTGGAGTTGTTAAGCAGCTGTGTGTGGCAGTGGTGGCAAAGCTGGGGTGAGCACAGGTCCCCAAGGGTGTCCTCTGGAACCAAGTTTAGGAGTGAGACGCTTGTGTAAGGAAATCCCGTGAGGTATGATGACATTGCTTCCACAGCTGAGGGTCCAGTGATGGGCCATGAAGGTTCAGGTGTGAATTATCTCAGACTTCCTTCCTGGACTGTGACAAAAGAGGTCAACTAATAGGGTACAGTTATATCCTAATGTGCCATTAAGCACCCCGAGTTTCTTGGCCCAAGAGTGAGTTTTTGTTACAAAGAAACAGGTTTGTGTGTGTGTGTGTGTGTGTGTGTGTGTGTGTGTGTTGTTTCCCCTTCTGCAAGTCTAAGGATAAAACTCAGATCCATTTTTCATAATATGCCCTACAGCTGAACTAGAATATGAGACTCATCATGAATCCTACCAGAAGTACACTAATCATTCTAAGAGCACCCTTTGGAGGTATCAGATTGCTAAGTCATGGGTGAGACCCAGTCTCACCACGCATACTGGACCGGGCACTCATTGTCCAAGAATAAAGACCTTCTGACTCACAGAGGTGAAAGACAGTTTCACTCCATAGCGAACCTGTCTGGTTGGTCAGGCTAGATCAACCTTCAAGTGATACTAACTGAATCAGGTATGTTGGAAAGGGTAGCTGGGTAGTTTGCCATCCTAAAGAAAGCAGAAACATGGTTGCTTGTTGGTCTCTCTTGGATCCAGAAGTCTGGCTAGGAGGGAAACATGAAGGCAAAATTTTCATCAATTACACATTCACCAAGGGCCAGGCTGATGAAGGATGTGAATGAAGAGAGAAGGGAGTAATTGAGTGCTCACAATGAGTGTGGATTTGCCCTGAATGTTCTGCTGCTGTTCCTGTACCACAGTGTTAACAGTGAGGGGCTTCTATAAAAAAGCATCCCTTACCATTTGGAAGGAACCAAAAAGAAGCTCACAGGGCTTCTCGATCAGTCTTGACCAACACCAGAGTGAAAAGAGAGGTCAAGTGACCTGGACCAGCAAGTCATTCTTCAGTGACAGTGTCCTGAGAGAGGACCAGGAGATTAGAAGATGAAGAAATAGATAAGTTTGGGGTCAGGAGGTCTTGCACAAGCTGTCTTATGCCAAGCAAGCTTATTGAGAAGTACAGCATCTTATAGACTGTTTCCCAGGGAAAAATGGGACAAAGTCAACAGGAAGCTAATCCAACAATGTTGTACAAGGGGAACAGAAATGTTCTCAAGAGCATCACAGACTGAGCACAATGGCCTTGGGACCAATACCATCGTCCTGTAAGGTGGGAAGGTTGGGTTCTCAAGATCTGAAGCTCTGGCCCCAGGCCCTGGTCTCAGGCCATTACTAGCTTTGTCCAGCATGTTCCTGCTTTTACATAAGGAATTGTGCTCTTTCTGGGGCCTCAGGGAAAGCCTGGGATCAGGCCAACCCTCAATAGTCAAGGAGGCAAGGGAAGAAATCCCCAGCCAGGCAACCAAAATGTTGTGCCAGGAAAAGGGGGTCCAACTGTGGGGATAAATTATGTACCAGACAAGAACTGATATAAAAGTTTTAGTAAAAAAAAAAAATGTAGCCAGCAAGATGGCTTGGTGGTTAAGGGCTCTTGCAGCACAAACCCAGCGGCCTGGGTTCAAGCCCCAGAAACCACATAAAATAAAACAGAGCTGACTCTACAAGATTGTCCCCAGACCCCACATGTGCAACACACACACACACACACACACACACACACACACACACACACACACACGTAATGCTTTGTTTAATTTTTTAAAGAAAGAATTGGGCAGAAACCCTACAGGCATTCTCAGTGAATCACCCCACTGGGAAAGAATGGGGCTTCTTTCATAGCAGTTAAGAGAAATTACTTGGCCTGCTCATATGGGCCATTTTATAGAGTCATATATAAATAGAGTTCAACAGGGCAGCTCACTATCTTGTTAGGCAATTAATCTTTTAACACCACTTGCCCTTCCTGGAACTGACTCTTGGGGATGATGTGTCAAGAGTCATTAGAAATTAGGCTTTGGTTATTTGTACAACGCATGTCAAGTCACTGGGTCAGGCTCCAAACAGCTAGGGTTTGACCATTACATACTGGAGAACTCAGCTTTTAAAGACTGGACCTTTTATTTTTGTCCTTTGCCAGTCGCTTACATTTATAACTCAGACAAAGACAGTGAGATGGCTCAGAGACCAAAATGCTTGCTACCAAGCCTGATGACCTGAGTTTGATCCCCAGGTCCCACGTGGTGGAAAGGGAGGACCAACTATACACGTGCATGCACACACAGAGATACACTAAATATATAAATTTAATAAAAAATGTAAAAATTCAGAGATATTTTAAATAAATTACTAAATCACAATCTTGGAAAAACAAGAACAAGCTAAACTCAAAAGCATTAGAAAAAAGCAACTATGACTGGGGAGAAACTAATGAAATATAAATTTAAAAAGCAATGCAAAGAATCAGTGAGGTGCAGTTGATTCTTTGAAAAGATTGACAAACCCTTAGCCAAACTAACCAAAAGCAAGACATAAAAGGCCTAAATTAGTAAAATCACAAATGATCAGGGAGACACTATAGTAGATATCAGTGAACTTTAATCATAAGCACATACTTGAAAAACTCATACCCGTTAAGGAGAAAAACATAAATGAAATGGATAAATTTCTAAATGACCCACCAGAGTTAAACCAAGAGGACACAAAGACCTAAACAAATGTATAACAAGCAATGACTCTGAGGCAGCGGGTTTACAAGTGTCCAGGTCCAAATGCACTCTCTGCAGAGCTCTACTAGACCTTGAGACAGAATCAACCCTTCTCAAACTGTTCCACAAAACAGAAAGGGAAGAAACAGTTCTAAATGAATTCCACGGTGCCAGTATTACCCTGGTGCCAAGACCAGAAAAATACACAACAAAAAAAGGAAAATTATGGACCAGTTTCCCTAATTAGACACAAATATTTTCAGCAAAATGCTTGAAAACTGAGTTCAAGAACACATCAAAAAGATAATTCACCAAGATCAAGTTGTTTGCACTCCAGAGAAATGGGGGTGATTCAGTATATATAAATCGGCAAATGTTACACGTAACATGAACGCACTCCAGGATAGAAGTCAAATTATTATCTCCACTGATGTTAGAAAAGCCCTTTGACAAAAAAAAACCCCTAATGTTCTTTCATAATGAAAGCCATGAAGAAATTAGAAATGACACACATTCAACATAGAAAAGCTACATATAACGAACTGTTTTAGTTTCGTTTTTACTGCTGTGATAAACACCATGATCAAAACAACACGGGGAGGAAAGGGTTTGTTTGCCTTACACATCCCAATCATAATCTATCACTGGGGGAAGTCAATGAAGAAATTCAAGCAAGACAGAAACCTAGAAGCAGGAACTGAATGAGAGACCATGGAGGATACTGCTTACGAGTTTGATCTTCATGGCTGGCTCAGTTTGCTTTTTTATACAACCCAGAACCCACCTTCCCAGGCAGCCTCAGGTTAGGCCCTTCCACATCAATCATTAATCAAGAAAATGATCCACAGACATGCCCACAGGTCAGTTGAATGGGGACAATTTACCAACTGAAATTTCCTCTTCCCAGGTGACTCTAGCTTGTGTCAAGTTAACATGAACTAACCTGCACTCATATGTGTAGCCAACACCATGCTAACTAGAGAAAAATGCCAAGGACTTCACTAGTATCAGGAGCTTGGCCAGGGTGTTTATATGCTCTCCACTAAATTGAATGTGCTAAATTGAAGCTTTAACTAGAGCAGTAAGACAAGAGAAGGAAATAATAGGAAAATAAGAAGAAAAGGAAGAAATCAAAGTACCCCTTTTACACATCATATAATTCTACATATAAGAGACCCTAAATACTTTACCGGAAAACTCCTGGAGCTGATGAACACTTTCAGTGACAGGCAGAAGACAACATTAACAACCAAAACTTGGTGGCCTTCCTGCACGGCAATGACAAATATAGAGAGAAGGAAATTGAGGAGACAAGCTCAGTCACAATTTCTTAAAAGAAGAAAAAAAGAAAAAAGAGAACCCAGTCAAGGGGGAAAAAGGCCTGCATAGAAAGAATTTATTATTATTATTATTATTATTATTATTATTATTATTATTATTATTATTTTCAAGACAGGGTTTCTCTGTGCAGCTTTGCACCTTTCCTGGGACTCGCTTTGTAGACCAGGCTGTCCTCAAACTCACAGAGATCCGCCTGGCTCTGCCTCCCGAGTGCTGGGATTAAAGGCGTGCGCCACCACCACCACCACCACCACCACCACCACCACCACCACCACCACCACCTGGCCTTAGAAAGAATTTTAAAACATTGATGAAATAAATTAAAGAAGACATTAAATTATGATAATCTATTTAAACATAATTTTGATGCATCTACATGAAGGTACCTTGTATAGGTGGACAAACCTTCTCCTAGAAGCTACAGATGTTTAAGTTACGATCCCAGTGCCAGGTATAGGCTTCCTGGGGCCTCCAAAACAATACATGCAATTACCATTGTGATCACTTGCCCACCATAAATAGATAACAAGACTCTATTGCTGAAGACACTGTGTGTTCTGGTTGCAGGACTTAGAAAATCAAGAAGCCTATTGAGGAAGAGCTGTCATCAACAGTCTAATTTGACTATGTACCCTGCTTGCCACACTACAGACCAGTTAGGCAAGACATATTCATTAATACAATAACAGTGAGTCTGTTACATGGATAACCAAGTGCATTAAGACTGGGATTGAGGCCTGCTCCACAGGAGGGAATTCACATCTGGTTCTAGAACCCTGGTCAGAAGCCTATAGCCAAAGAGATCATAGGCCCTAGTGGGAAAGCTACGGTGGATTTTTGTTAAATAAACATGATACGCCCATTAAATTGCCTTCTAAATAATTAATTTGTCCTTATAAATTGATGAGAAGGAAGGAAGGAAGGGAGGGAGGGAGGGAGGGAGGGAGGAAGGAAGGAAGGAAGGAAGGAAGGAAGGAAGGAAGGAAGGAAGG
>CABHPH010000702.1:0-86719 GCA_902168325.1 Peromyscus nudipes
AGGGCAAAGACTCCCCTGAGGATTGAGATCAACCTGGTGGACTCAGTCCAGGCAGGTCTAGTCCCCTCCTCCCAGGCTGAGCCAGGTGTCTCTGCTAAGCCCCAGGTTTCAAACAGCCACATCATCCACTGAGCACAGGACCCGGTCCAACTGCCTGGATGCCTCCCAAACAGATCAAGCCAATCAACTGTCTCACCCATTCAGACGGCCTGATCCAGTTGAGGGCCCCTCAGCCATTGGTTCACAGTTCATGTGTTTCCATTCATTTGGCCACTCGTCCCTGTATTCCATCCATCCCTGGAAGAGTTGTTGGGACCATTCACATCTTAACAAAGTTTAAAATGTATATATAGCAGAAGATAGCTCTTTTCTTCTGGCATGATACAGGGAGTTTGCATTTTCCTTTTAACAACATTCGTGAGTTTAAAGAAGGAGAGGGCCATTCTCCAACTCCAAAATCAGCTTTAAATTTTCATTGAACTGGGACTACAAGAAGACCAATAGTGTTAAATATCTTTAGAGGAGAGCAGAAACAAACATTTAGGAAGACTTATAAAATTTTATAGATGATATACCAATAGGCCATTTTACTCTGTTTCCTGGTATAGATGATTTGTTCTTTTTCTTCATTTGTCTCATTTGTCCAGTGTTCTTCAGATTCCTTAGCCTTCATTCTCCTAAAAGACAAAAACAAAAGCCTTTCCCTAAGACTAATTTTGGGGATGTTCCTTTTTGGCAAGTTGTTATCTGATTAAATGAAAAGTCATGTGTTACTGGTATAAGTTAGTTTAAATTGGATGTTCATGCTGGTTGATGAACTATCACCTCCTCTAATTAAGAGGTCTCTCTTGTTCAAATCAAACCTTTATCAATTTGATTGTACCCACAGCTTATCTTCTCCTGTAGAAACAAAAGCAAAACCTCGTCCCTAACGTAACACATATCCTGGTTTCCATTCTGAGGTCAGCACATCCTTGAAGTATATAGGTTGATTTAATTCTGTAATTTTTTCTATTATCCAGTGTCTCTCTGCAGCTGTTGTTCCTTTCTCATTGGCATTGAGAAAATTCAAATTTAATAGAGCATTATGCAGTCTATTTCTGGGGGGTTTTGTTACCCCTTTCTGTTTATTTAGCATATCCTTTAGAGTTCTGTTTGATCTTTCTATAACTGCTTGACCTGTAGGATTATGTGGTATACCTGTAATATGCTTCATTTTAACAGAGACATATGATGGAGCATTGTCAGTTTTGATTTGTGCAGGTATACCCATGATGGCCATAACTTCTAACAAATGAGTGATTACAGAATCAGCTTTTTCAGAACTCAAAGCAGTTGCCCATTGAAATCCTGAATAAGTATCGATTGTATGGTGTACATATTTCAATTTTCCAAATTCTGCAAAGTGAAACACGTCCATCTGCCAGATTTCATTCCTCTGAGTACCCTTTGGGTTACATCCTGCTGGTAATGGTATTTGATTGTAGAAGGAACAAGTTTGTGGGGGGTTGGGTGCTCAAATCCAGCATATTCTTCAATTCTTCTGGCTAATGCCAGCTTTACTTGTGCCTATATGTCTGTTCTTCCAACTGGTGTGGATTGTGCCTATGTCTGTTCTTCTGCCTATTCTTCTAGCTGGTTTTGGTGGTGCTTGTGCCTGTAGGGCCAGCTGATGTTGCAGGGGAGGACTGTCCATGGGGAAGATGATGGAGTAGGTGGAGTTGGGTGGCAGAGTGGGTCTTGGGGTGCAGTGTCCAGTGGGTGGTGGTGGTGTGGCCTGCCGGCAGGTCACTCACCTCTGGACAGCTTCTGAGGACAGCTGTGTTTCATCACTTTATTTCTGAACATGGTGATCAGTTTCTCATGGATGTGAGTTCAGAAATCCATTTTGATGGATTTAAAACAACATTCTTGAAGTAATCCATCTCTTTTATTTTAAAAGCTAATTATTGTATGTATTCAATAAATCATTATATTGTCTTCTTTTATATTTTTCAGTATTATAAATTATTCTAGCTTTCTATGTTTTCATAGGTAATTAAAAACGATTGATAACATTATATCAGATATTGTCAGGTATCACTTTAAGTCTTATGTGTTTCATTTGAAATTAGTGCATTTTAGTATTGTCCAGAATGTCTTTTCTATCACAATAGAATGTTTGAGTCTTAAGTGTCTTGTATTGTCATTCAAATGTTTAAAATAATCTGCTGCTCACAGAATATGGATAAATTTCCTTTAAAAGCATGATTCTCAAAATATGACTCAGAGATGCTCAGGGCCTCCAGAGTCTGTGAACTAGTGATTCACAAGAATATGGCATGTATTTTTTCAACTGTGGTGCTGTTTCAATTGATGCTTCAACAACATGCTTATATTTATCAGCATGACCCTCATTACAAGCTGTAGAACTCACTGACTCTTTTCTTCACAGAGTTCATGGAAGAAAGAAAATTTTATTTAAGAATATACTTACCACAAAGTAAAACTCCATATTTGGGCCAGGCGGTGGTGGTGCACGCCTTTAATCCTAGCACTTGGGAGGCAGAGGCAGGCGGATCTCTGTGAGTTCGAGGCTGGCCTGGTCTACAAAGTGAGTTCCAGGAAAGGCGCAAAGCTGCACAGAGAAACCCTGTCTCGAAAAATAAACAAACAACAACAACAACAACAAAAAACCCTCCACATTTGGATGTGTATAATTTTTCCAAGTAATGGAATGAGAATATCAGTCTACATCAGAATGTGATGATGGTCTCAAGGCAAAGTATTATGCAAGTCTATAAATTGTGCCCTGAGCTAATGTAACATTAATAAGATGATATTTTCCTTAGGTAAGTAACTAACAAAAGACTATGATTCAATCTTCAGTATTAGCAAATATTTTCCGTAGTGAGGTAAGCAAGCCTCATATTTCAAGGGAAAAAAACCTGGAAGTATTTGTTACCAATGATTAAATGTGAACTTCCACACACACACATACACACACACACACACACTCATACATACACACATTATGTATATACATATCATCTTTGAACATTTATATCCACCATAAGATTTAAATTTGCCAAAGATAAAGACTTCCTTTATAACAATGATGATGGTATTAATAAAACAACAATTTTTGAATCTGTGTAGTCAAATTAATCATTTTTGACGATCCTGTGAATAACTCAGTTGTTTTAGGATTTCTATTGCTGGGAAGAGACACCATGACCATGGCAACTCTTATAAAGGTAAACATTTAATTGGGTGGCTTACAGTTTCAGAGGTTTAGTCCGTTATCATCATGGCAGGACATTGTGGCATGCAGGGAAACATGGTGCTGGAGAAGGAGCTGAGAGTGGAGAAGGAGCTACGTCTTGAACCTGCAGGCAACAGAAAATGGTCTGAGACATTGGGTATGGCTTGAGTATATATGAGACCTCAAATCACACCTCCACAGCGACACACTTCCTTCAACAAGGCCATACCTACACCAACAAAGCCACACCTTCTAATAGTGCCACACCCCATGAGCTTATGGGGGCCAATTACATTCAAACTATCATATCAGTAATTTTTTGTTTCTCTGATAATCAATAAACAAGGTTGGAAATCTGTCACATGAAAGGTCTTATTCAAACTGTAAAACATATGGATGCATGTTAAAATAACTGCAAAATGCAATTTAAATTATTTTCCAAGTTCTTGTTGCATCTAGTTTTCCTAAAGCTTGCCAATTGTTTGACATTATCAAAGAATTCTAATAATTTAAGGAGTCTGTTAATACCATTTACTCTTTCAAATACCATGATTTTTTAGGTTAAGTTGTTTTCCTGTACCTCAGAACCAAGTATTGAACAAATATCAGAAGCATATATGACAAAAACTCTGATTTCTACTAAACAAAATTTATTTTGGTTTTCAAAATTAATATATTTGTGTGTGTGTGTGTGTGTGTGTGTGTGTGTGTGTGTGTGTGTAGGCATACATGTGTATATGCAGTCAAAGGACACTTTTGAGAACTGATTCTTGTTTTACACTTTGTTGAGGCAGGTTGCTTTTGCTGGTACACTGCACATTCCAGGCTAGCTGGCATGAGTTGTTTGGGACAGTTCTACCTCTATCTTCCATCTCTTCACAGTAATGTTGGGACTGGATATGCATGCTACCACACTGAGCTTTTTCATAAAATTCTTTCAGGAGAAGGAACTGGGTTAGCAAGGCTTGCCTAGCTGATATTTTTATCAATAGACCCCATTCCCAGGCCCCTAAATTTGCAATTTTAAAAATGAGCTTTTAAAATGTAAGAAAGTTTCACTGCTTTTGTTGCTACTGATTTCTCATAATTTTTGTAAAGAATGTAGTATATTGATATGTTCTGTTTATTAAATTGAAAAAATAAACAACTGTAAATATTTCAATTAAATTCTAACATGTTCATGATTGCAGTTATGAACAAGAAAATCAAAAGGTGGTCCCACTGTTTTTCTTTTTGAGATTTTTAAAGATTTGCTTGTTTAAAACATGTTTGTTTTCATTCCTGTTCAGAACTTTACCATACCATCTAATACTATGAACAGATTTAAGAACACTGATATCTGTCTACCACAGTGCTTTCATTGAACCACACCCCTGCCCCTGCCTACCTGAAATATCCCACTGAGCACGCCGACATCCCCATCTTTGTTGTTGGTTTCTGTGACATGTCTGTCAAAAGCGCAGACAGATGATCTCTGACTATTTCTGGAATCATTAGAAATGTTGAAAGAATGTACATGTTTGCTTTTATTTTTCTCTTTGCCACAGCTTTTGGGTTTGTGGTGGGGGCTGCTGGAAATTAATATTTGGCTATATTTCACAAAGTTAAACATTATTCTATTCATCTCTGTGAGACTAACCCTCTCATGAGTAAAGAAAATGACCATTCTGTATCTTAAATATTTTTATGGGAATAAAGATTCATAGATTTTCCTTTACAAGTTGGTGTCAGTTGCAGATAACATCTTGCCTAAGGGTGGGGATTCTTATCTTCTTCCAGGCAGTAGAAGATTAACACAAAACAAACTCAATGGAATTTTTGTAGACTTTTTGTCTCTTATTGCTTTGTTTGGGTATTTTGTGCCTTACTATCCATTTACTTGTGTAAAAAATGTTTTCCAAGTTTATGTTATTATGTGTGTGTTTCACATGTGTAAAATTATATCCAACTTTTTGTTATTATGTATGTGTTTCTTTTTGCTTCTTAAAAATATCATGTTCATTTGCTTGTTTGCTTTCTAAAGAGAAATAAAAAGAAAGGGGTAGAGTTGGGTGGGTGGGGAGTTGGGTGGGTTGGCATTTGGGTGGATGGGGAATTGGGTAGGTGGGGAGTTGGGTTCAAGTATCTGTGTAGAGTTTGGGGAAGGGAAAATGCATTCAGAATGTATAAAATAAAGCTGTTTTTTATAATTACAACAAGGGAAAAATCATATATTTATAAAGTTTGGGATGAGGGCTGCGGAATTTAAGGGAAAATATCCTTAATTTTGATATTTGATGATAAACAAATCATTTAAGGCAGCAGCTAGCAATTCTTGTAAATAAAATTTCTGAAATGAGGCTCAGAAGGTAAGATAAAACCCTCTAATGGTCATGAATCTATATGCAGAAAATATTATATAATAATAAGCCTGTTAAAAGTTACCCTAGGTACCTCACCAAAACTCATGAAAGTTATGAATTTTGGAATTCCATTATGTGTATCATCCACAAAACATATAGATAAGATGACAGATGCCAACAATCTGACAGATGAATGCAATGGAAATTTCAGAATGACTACAAAGCCAAGGAATATTGATGTGGTGATTTGATGGAGAATACAAGTCCTTAATAGGAATGCATAAAATGAAAAACTCAAAAGGGTTAACCCATTCCCTTATAGCAGCCTTGATATGCTAATTCTGAAATGAACTGGAAGTGCATAGGCACAAAGGAAAAACCTGAATGACATCCTGAGTGTGAAGTTACAGTGTTCTTGGAGATCAGCTCCTTCAGTGTTTCTACTATTCCTTATTAAATGAGTGGCTTTGGATCAATCAGCTCAGTCTCTTCAGCAGTCCCTGTCATATAAAGGACATAGGTAGTGCATACATTCAAGGATCGGAAACAGATGTGCTGTGCACTGGATAATACAGATGTTAGATTGGCTTCACCTTTTTTCCCCATGAGCATAAATAATTGAAACATTAGATATAGCAACTTTTTCAATGGTCTTTCATAATTTTGTATCTGCTAATATATCCCATTCATTTTTACTGTTGTCCGTTAAGTTTGAAAATACAAAAACTTCAAAGATGAAAGAGAAAGCAACTTCATTCCTTAACTCATGTTAAAGCTGTTTCCCCTTAATATATTTTGATTTACATTTTTCTGAACTGTTGTTTATCTAACCTAGTATTGTGAAATAAGCCTGAAATGAAGAACAATGTTAAATACAATCCAGAGAGGTTTTAAAATACATTTCACCCAGTTGCCACATTGTTAACACTTTATTGTGACAGTACAATAATCCACATATGAGGTTGCTATGATGACACCAAGGAAGCTACAGCTGTTCTTTCAGACAGCATCATCTTATCCATTTGGCTCTGTAGCACTATAACTAACATACACTATAGTTAGGTTTTAGTTTTCCTCAATCTTTTGGAGTCTATAACATTCCTTTGTCTTTCCCAACCTTGAAAATTTTGAAGGGTATTGATCAATTATTTTGATGAATGGCCTTAAATTTGGATTGATCTTATGCTTTGTCATAATTAGATTGAGGTTATAAATTATTAAGTGACTATCACAGAGATGTGTTTTAACATAATTGAAAGCATTTCATTAAAACATTAAAACTTAATTTTCTCAACATATAGTGTCATATGTCTTCTCACTTAGAAATGACACTAGTCAGGAACACTATTCTATATTCTGAGTAAATTACAAGGAAGGAGTGAGTGGATACAGCCCTAATAAGCCAAGATAATAATGCAATGGTGTGATTCAGATAGCAAAAGTGGCAGTTATAAACCACCAATAATTTTTAATGTCATTAAGAGTAATTAATTAGTGGTGAGAAATTGAGATTAATCTTCCAAGGGAGCTTTTGCTAATTTGAATGAGGAAATTATATATCAGATAAAGAAAGTGACTTAGAGGTGTTAAAAGTGAGTATTGAGAATATGGAGGCTTACGGTTGTATCAAAATTCTATAGAGTCATTAATCAAGGGATTTTTCAAATCCTTTATTTAATTCATTATTTCAAAATGACCTTACATTAAGAAACTTATTTGAGACACAAATACACCAAACACATTTTACCCTCTGTAAAATGTATGTGACAAGTGAAGCTTAAGTGATCTGAACTTCTAGTTTTATTGTCTTCCCACAGTATTTTTAGGTTCTCTATCCATCTTGGTATGTAAGTCATCCATCCATTTGTTAAGTCCTACTTTATCTTTTCTCTTGGATATGTTATATTTCCTCCTATCAATTTGTATTTTCCAGCACCCAAATACCCATGACCACCTTTATGTTGTCTTCCATATGTAAATCAGCAAACATTCTTGTATTATTTTCATCAAATGCTGCCGAGATTGCTGTATGGAATTCAGTGTTGCTGAGAAGTGATGTAAGCTGTCTGTCTATAATTATTTTTCAAAACTGCAGTAACACAATATAAATATTAGAAATAGACTTAGTTATCTCCATAGATTTCTCCATAATGATCTTGACCCCCTGCCCCTACTCATAAAATCCTTCTTCCCTCTCTTTGGCTCCCAGAGCCTGGTCTGGTGCTTGGTTATGGATCTCTGCACCTGCTTCCATCAGTTACTGGATGAAGGCTCTATGATGACAGTTAGGGTAAGCACCAATCTGATTACCAGAGTAGGCCAGTTCAAGCACCCTCTCCACTATTGCTAGCTCATAGAAACTCAAGAACTTTAGACTGACAGCTGTGGAACCTGCATGGGACCGGACTAGACCCTCTGTATATGAGAGGCAGTTGTGTAACTGGCTCTGTTTGAGGGGCCTCTGGCAGTGGGAGCAGGATCTATTGCTGGGACATGAGCTGGCTTTCTGGATCTTTGCTCACTCTTGATGCAGGAGGGTGGGGCTTGGTCCTGCCTCAAGTGAATGTGTCAAGCTTTGCTATCCCCCTGTTGGAGAACTTACCCTTTTGAAGGAGGGGACGGAGGGTACATGGGGAGGGTGGAGTTGGAGGGGAGTAGGAGGAGGGATGAGAGGGGTATCTGTGGTCAGTATATAAAATGAATAAAAATATTTTAAATAAAAAAAGAAATAGAATTAACAGATTGCAGAGATGGTTAAATATTTAAGTCTGAATGTGTGAAGAACTTTAGTTTGACTCATAGCACACATGTAAAAAGCTAGGCATGATTGCTCCAAACAGTCAGCTTCAACATTGTGGGGCAGTGACAGGCCAAATGAGCACACTTTAGGCAGTCAATCTAGCAGAAAAGGAGAGCATGCAGTTCAGTAAGAAACTCTGTCCCAAGTCACTGGACGGAGAGCCATAGAGTAGCGTCAACACTTGTGCACAAAGGAACTGGTGGACTGATACACTCTCATGTATGTCACACACACACACACACACACACACGGGGGCGGGGAGCAAGGGTATTATTTTAGGGGCTAGGAAGATAACTAAGCTAGTAAAGTGCTTATTGCAAAAGTGGGGACTTGGTTTCAGATTCCCCAATATGCGCACATGCTTGTACACACATTCACCTCTTTCTCTCTTCCCCTCTCCCCACATAGACACATATGAATATAAGTGGTACTTGTTGATTTCCATATTTAATAGATGACCTAATCAGATGCTTTAGAAATATTTATTTATTTATAGTAATAGTTTCCCCCCATTCCTGTTGTCATCCACTTGTTTATATGCCCCTCATGCTGATATCTGTGCAATCTCAGTTATTAGAATCTTTCTGTATTTCTTTATAATCCTACGCCTATGCCATGTATTCACTGTACACTGAAGTAAATATGTATCCTTAATTTGCCCTCTTTTTCCTTAAAATGGAGTCTCATATCCCTGCGGTTGCTTTTCCTAATAAAATAAATGTTGGTTATGTGACCACAAAGAAATTTCTCCTTATTATTTCCATAACTAAATATACTAAATATTGTTCTATGAAGTTTAGTGTGTATTAAGATGTGCAAACATTTTGTAATTATAAATGTTATGTAAAGGCACTCTTATTGAATAATGAGTTGTTTATTTAAATGAATGCTTTGGAGAAGAGCAAATAAATTTTGGGATTCGAATCAGTTCTACCGTGTCCAGAAATATTTTACATTACAATTTTGTCTGACCCCCAAGCTGTTGTTAATGCACTTTACTCATGTGATAAATAGAGTCCCATAAACAGTTCTAAAATAATTCTAGAGGGAGAATTGAGAATGATTTTTGTATAGAATAAGTAATATCAAAATTTGCCGCATAATCTTTTGAAAATTCTTTTTATAAGAATCTTAAGATCAATTATCAGGATTGATGGGTTTGTTCCAAGGGCAGGGTTACTCTTGATAAGGAGACTAGGGAACTTTGTGAGTCAGCTAGGTCTCCTTATAACATCCTTTTTGCAGTTGGAAGATTCATGTATTTGTGAATGGCTGAAAAATATATCATTTGGATTTCTTCTTAAGATGGAAACAGCAAATAAGATGCTATACTAAGCAACCTAACATTCATAGGAAATCAATTCTATAACAAGGATAATCTCTATAGATTTCATAAGACACAGGAGAGTTACTAAAGTCAGTTCCCATTAACCTGCTCTTCCCACGGTGCTATTTCAGGCATTAGCTTTCAAAGACACACATTAAAATCTAAAAGTTCGGCCAATTAAAGCTGCCACTATTTCACCCATATTCATTACTGATTGCAAGAAAGAAAAGCGTGTGCTCTGTCAACTATCATTGTGTTTAGTGATGTAGATTATAGTTTCATAACTAAGTCCAATCCAATTAGAGTCATGCATTCCTCTCTGAAATGTGACACTGAATCAAACAGTAGACATTTTATCTTATAATTGCATACTTTTTAGGCTTATATAAAATCATTACTGATTGTAAGCTAAAGTTCATATCTTTTCTCCTTCCTCTAGAAGTAACATTCACTCTGTCTTTTGTGCTCAATACCATTTTAACAAAAAATGGGATGGAAATATAATTTTTTAGTAAGCCTCAGTGTCCTAACATATTTCTGGTTAATGTATTTAAGAATGTGCCTTCTAATAGATGGAACTAGAAATTATCATGCTGAATGAGGTAACCCAGACTTAGAAAGACAAACATGGTATGTACTCACCCATAGCTCCAGAGAAGCTAGCTAACAAGGAGGACCCTAAGAGGGACACTCGGATCGTCCTGGGAAGGTGGAATAGATTAGATCTCCTGAGTAAACTGAGGGCGAGGGGGGCAATAGAGGGTAGAGGATGGGGGATGAGAACATAAGGGAACAGTATGGTCAAGCTGGAACAGGGATAGAGTGGGAGAGCAATGAAAGAGATACCATGATAGAGGGAGACATCATGGGGATAGGGAGAAACCTGGTGCTAGGGAAGTTCCCAGGAATTCACAATAATGACTCCAGCTTAAACTACTACCAATAGTGGAGAGGGTGCCTGAGTTGGCCTACCCTGGTAATCAGATTGGTGAATACCCTAACTGTCATCATAGAGCCTTCATCCAGTAACTGATGGGAGCAGATGCAGAGATCCACAGCCAAGCACCAGGCTGAGCTCCAGGAGTCCAGTTGAACAGAGGGAAAAGGGATTCCATGAGCAAGGGGCATCAAGATCATGATGGGGAAACCTACAGAGACAACTGAACCAAGCTAGTGGGAACTCATGAACTTTAAACCAACAGCTGTGGAGCCTGCATGGGACTGGACTCGACCTTCTGCATAATTGAGACAGTTGTGTAGCTTGATCTGTTTAAGGGGCCCCTGCAGTGGAATCAGGGTCTACCCCTGGGGCATGAGCTGGCTTTTTGGAGCCCATTGCCTATGGTGGGACACCTTGCCCAGTCTTGATGCAAGGGGAGGGGCTTGGACCTGCCTCAACTGAATGTAAGAGGCTTTGCTGACTCCCCATGGGAGAACTTACCTTTTCAGAGGAGGGGTTGGAGGATGGGTTGGGAGAAAAGGCTGCGGGGAGGGAGGAAGTGGAAGGAGGGAAGAGAGGGGGGTCTGTGGTTGGCATGTAAAATGAATAAAAATTTTCTTTTTAAAGAAAAAAATAGTTTCCATAAAATGGAAAAATAAAAGTATGTGCCTTCTGAGCTAGCAAGGTGGCTCCACAAGGAAAGGTGCTTGCCTTCAAGCCTCACAGCCTATGTTTGATCCCCAGAACCTACACTGTATAGAGAATTGCCTCTTGCCAATTGTCTTCTGAATTCTACATACATGTCTTGACAAGTACACACACCCCGACTCCCATTCAACACTAAATAAATAAATATTAATGTTTAATAAGGTACAGCTTCACAATGAAATAAGTCACTTTAGAAAGCTTTATATACCAAAATGTATTTTGTAAACTAGCCATTATTTTAAAATTCATGCACATTGTAAAAAGTTTGCTTATGTAGGATATTAGTATTTACTCATTTATACTTTTATTGCCTAGCACCTTGATGGAAATATTATCCCATTAGTTTTCATAGCATCAACCCTCAAATATTTAATTTTTGGATAAAAATACCTTTGGAGGTATCTTGGATTTCACCAAGTTAGTTTTGATGTTACATTTGGGTGTTCATAGATAACTTTTGTCAAGTGAGAACGTTCCTCTTACTTCTAGCTTCCTAAGAAGTGTTTGTGGTCATTGGATCTTACTGAATGCCTAGTGTGTATATATTGAGATACTGTATGCCCTTGCCCTCTGTTTTCTTAAGTATTGAGTTACACTTATGTTTTTGTTTTGTCTTTTGTTTGAAGCAAGGCCTCTTCAGTAGTCCAGGCTGGTGTCAATGCACTATTCTCCTGTTCAGCCTGTGGGTGCCAGGGTCACAGGGTAGGCACCTCTACCCCAGTTTTATACTGACTTTTCGATGTGAAAGCACTCTTGGATTTCTGGTTAGCAATTACTTCCCTTTTATTTATTTCTGTTTAAGATTCTCTAGTATTTGATAATTATTTTGGCATATTATTTGTATTTATTCAAGTGGCCTCAGAAACTTTTCTGTTTATCTGAAAAATGTCCTCCTTCCCTTCCTATTTTCCTCCTTAGTAGAAAGATGCAGGCCAAAGAGATGAGGAAATACCTGTGACTCACTTCTTACCTGGATTTTAAAGGATTCTGTTATTTTTGTGTAGTTAAAGATTACCAATGTATACATTACATATGTTGTTTGAAATTAGTAGAAGCAAAGCCCCACCACTAACCAAAAAGTTAGTTGCAATTATTACCCGGTGGAAAAGGGAATATCAATGTTCTCCAATAGAGTGTCACTGGGTATTTCAACCACACCCTAAGTCAGGCTCTATGCAGTAGTAGTTGGCTAACACAAAATGAGCTACGAATTTTTATTGTGGGCTTTTGTTTCATTTTGGCATTTTTTTTTTTATTTTTTTTTTTTTTTTTCTTTTTTTTTGGGGGGGGGTGTTGGAGGGGGAAAACCATAAACTTGGGTAGGTAGGAAAGTGGATATGGAAAGCACTGATAGAGGACAAAATATGATCAGAATGTACTCTATGAAAAAATTTAAATTAAAAAAATCTGCCTGAAGAAGAAGAGATAGGAAGAGGGATAACTAACCCTGAGGTTCTTTGAAAAACTGCATGAAATTCTATTTTATAAGCTTTTTAAATATTCATATTCATATATGACTGTAGTTATCCTATATAAGGAATAATGCTCCTACCAGAAGCCAAATAAAAGTCCCAGTACCATGTGAAATACCTACCCTGTAATTGTTGGTCAAGAGTCTCCCAAAACCTTCCAAATAAGAGTGGGTGCTGCCTTACCTGGTCATCTACCAGAATTTGATAGTGAGACCTTGGTTACAGAATATGGAGAAACCATATTGTTGCTACTAGGAAGCTTCCTCCTTGCTAAGCTAGCATCAAAAGTGCTGGAAAATGCTAGACAGACTGCTGGGGAGAAAACTCACCAATGGTCTTACTCTACTATGAGTTCTGTGTGGTGGTATTGTATTCCCCAAAATATTGTGCACCCTAATAAATTTATCTGGGGTCAGAAAACAGACAGCCACTAGATACAAAGGCTAGAAAATGGTGGCACTCACACCTTTGATCCTAGCACTCCAGAGGTAGAAATCCCTCTGGATCTCTGTGAGTTCAAGGCCACATTAGAAACTGCCAGGCATGGTGACACACGCCTTTAATCCCAGAAAGCGAGCCTTTAATCCCAGGCAGTGGTGGTAGAAGGCAGAAAGATATATAAGGCGTGAGGACCAGAAACTAGAAGCATTTTGGTTGCTTAAGCCTTCAGGCTTCTATCAGCACAGTTCAGCTGAGAGCCATTCAGAATGAGGACTTAGAGTCATCCAGTCTGAGGAAACAAGATCAGCTGAGAAGTTAGCAAGGTGAGGTAGTTGTGGCTTGTTCTGTCTCTCTGACCATCCAGCATTTCATCCCAATAACTGGCCCTGGGTTTGATTTTATTAGTAAGAACTTTTAAGATTCCTGCTACAGTTCTGTGAGCAACAATAGCAACTATCCTGTAGAGAATATACTCATCAGTTCAAAAGTCACACAGATGTTATGGTGGTAACTAGTTGCTTTCTAATGAGACTTAAGACCTACTGCTCAGAAGGAAATGCAAGCCTAATAGTGCAACTCTGGCCAAGAACCCATGGTTAGGGAGCTCATATGCACCTAAGGTAGACTTACTACCATAATTTTCATAAATGTATATAGTATCTTTCCTAAATGTATGTAGTAGATTCTACTCTAAATTCAAATATCTAAACCCATGAATTAGTGAAGCTCTCAGACTTCTTCAGAGAAGTTCTTCGTGTATCAGAGTGGGTTAACACAGAAACTCACAACTCATCTAAATGTAGAGAGTAGGTGTCCTCTAAATGATCAGCCATAAATGGGACCTCTCTATCATATTTCCCACCATAAGTATCAGGGACCCTTGAGGAAGAAAAAAATTGAGGTCACAGAGGCCTGGGGTTAAACAGTGTTTTCTGGACATGACAGAACCATTGCACTCAAGAATTGACAGCAGCTATGGTTGCCTGCATAAGACCTGTATAAGATCAAGCCAGTCAACATTCTAGCACTTGAGGAGGAGCTACAAACAACAACCAACCAACTGAGGAGCTGTTGTTGATCGATGGGGGAAGGGAGAGTCAACTTTCTCTAAGGGTATGACACCTAGTAAGTCTACCATACTCCAGTGGACTGCTCCAAATACATGGGTACATAGACAGCGCAAATTCTACTTGATGGGTTACTAAAATAAAAGAGTAAATAAATGGATTTGGAGATTTGGAAGTTGAATTTGAGAGAATTTGTGTTATGAGTAGGAGTTTATATGATGAAAATGCTGCTGTGGGATGGTCTGTATGTCAAACATGTTGCTTATTGGTCAATGAATAAAACACTGATTGGCCAGTGGTCAGGCAGGAAAAAGTATAGGCAGGACAAGGAGGAGAGAATTCTGGGAAGTGGAAGGCTGAGGAGACACTGCCAGCCGCCGCCATGACAAGCAGCATGTAAAGATGCCAGTAAGCCACGAGCCATGTGGCAAGGTATAGATTTATAGAAATGGATTAATTTAAGATATAAGGACAGTTAGCAAGAAGCCTGCCACGGCCATACAGTTTGTAAGCAATATAAGTCTCTGTGTTTACTTGGTTGGGTCTGAGCGGCTGTGGGACTGGCAGGTGAAAGAGATTTGTCCTGACCGTGGGCCAGGCAGGAAAACTCTAGCTACAAAATGCAATATAAGATGTGTGAAATTCTCAAATGGTAAAAGTAATATTGAAAACCTTGTTTATAATGAATAAAAGAATAATGTTTAGGTAAATAAGGTAATAACAATTTATAATATCTCCAAAAGTTTTCCAAATTATTTTATTCAGAAATTATTCATTGAGAGTTTCCTAGTTTATCAAGTACTAAAATCTTGGGGACAAGGACAGTAGTCAGGAAACTCACAAGACAGACACAGTATTATGAACAGTTTTAAATAGATAATAATATCATTTTGTCCATAACACTGCTCTATAATAACACCAAGTTTAGCAAATTCAAAATTATTTGAAGTTGCTGAGTTAAGAAGAAATTTTTTTCATCCATTTATCATGCCTCTCTCCTGGTTTATGTGGAGCAGTTTGCAAAATAGTTTTCAGGTTGCCAAGGCTCTGATTTCACAGTGTAACAGGAAGAGTAATTGCTTCTCCAAGGATAATTGAAAAGATAACACTTCAAACTTCAAGATGAGGAGTTGTAGGGTATTTTTTTTCCATTAAGCTTTAGTTATTTTATAGAGAGGGGAGATTTTGGTATAGGTGGAGACTTTAACTATTAAATTGGATCCTGGATTCCTGGAGGAGTAGATATATCCTGAAGGAGGAGAGAAATAGGAAGACAATAGTTTCTGACAATCAACTCCATCAGAGATCTTATATCTACTCACAGAGCTGCAACCCAAGGCAAACAGCTTCATATAAACCTCACTTTCCAGAAAGTTAAATTAAGCAATTAATAGATATGTCACCTCTTAATTATGTCACATTTTATTAATCCAAAGTGAACCTTTGGCTAAAGATGATTGACATCCTAAGTTATATGGCTTGAGAAAGTCTTACCTTCTATTATGTGCTACTTTCAACAGATGTTGGAAGTTGTTAACTTTGATGCTAAAAAGTATAAAATTCCTTGAAAGAATAAGAAGGAAACAAAGTGTAATTATAAATTTGAATATTGTTACTTAAAATACTGTCATTATGGAAAACTTTCATTTTGAGTTATTTTTATTTTTAAATAAATTCAATATTTATTAATAATAACTTGTTTGTCCATCAACAAAACTGTAATGAATTAATAAAGAGTCAGATATCAACAGGTGTGTATTTGAATTCTGTATCAGGCACATTTTTAGTTTTATCCTTTAAAAGATGCTACATATATGGAAATGCAAGGGAACAGAAACATGGAATTATTGAAATACATCAAAATCAGGAGCTTGTACTAGATGTACAAGCACATGTTCCAAGCCTTGCTGCAAGGGCCTGACATTCGTTTCCATAGTTCTTTTATTATCTTTCTATTTGATCAGAAAACAGAAAGAAACACAGTGCAGTGCTGCAGGCATTCTTCATTAGTGATATGACAAGGAGTATCAGTAATAATGATAGCTAATATTTAAAGAGTGCTCTACAGTTTACAAAGCACTTTTGACATGTGTTTTTCCTTGAGTTTTCTATTTAACTTTTAAAGGATGACCTCCAGCAAGGATTTCCCTGTTAATCACCACTCACTGTTCTTGCGATCTTGTGAAGGTGACATTAAAAAAAAATGTGTAACTTTGACTAAGCCGATGAACCTCAGTGATGAATTAATTAAAGGAGATCTATATTAGAATAAAACCACTGAATTGAATGTGTAAAACAGAAATTAGGTCTTTGCCATTGTTTGGGGATTTAGTCTAAATATTTAATCGAAGTCCAACACCTGGGCAAGTCACAAGCTGGTAATTCTATTTCTGAATAGTTGTTACAACCAGGAGTGTCTCAGAACAAGGTTTCATTTCAGTAGATGTACTTACTTCATCATCCAAGAAACAAAACAAAGCAAAAGAAAGCAACTTATCTTAAGAGCAGAGTTGAATGTTACTGTTGACTCAAGGGCAGGGTACTGAAAACAGAAGATTGACACAACACAACAGAAAACAAGAAAAGCAGATGGCAGAGGAAGAGACTTGCAACAAATAGCATTACTAACTTCAAATTTATTTATATTATCTTTTAATTTATGCCACACTTTGAGCTCAAAATAGAGTGCAGTGGCTTGTAAATGTACATAGCGTAATAAAAATAAAAACAAAATTAATGTTCCAAGAGAAATCATGAGTATGAAATTTAAAAAAAGTAGAAACAGAAAAGGCTAGGCATACTTTCTCATTGATTAATCACACTGGCTCCTTTTGAGAAAGACCCTAGTGCAATTACTACCACCCAGACAGTGGCTCACAACCCTCTGTAACTTTAATCCCGTGGAACCTGCCTCCTTCTTCTGGCCTCTGCAGGCACTGCATATACACGGTGCACAGATATACATGCAGATAAACCACCTATACAGAGAGAGAGAGAGAGAGAGAGAGAGAGAGAGAGAGAGAGAGAGAGAGAGAGAGAGAAGAAAAGATCTAAGAGTTTAATTTATACATCTACAGCAAAGTCAAATATTATCTGGCAGGTATTGCATTTGGTAGAAACTGGCTACACACACACACACACACACACACACACAGTTGATTAATTTATTTATTTTCTGTTAAATGGAATTGTTGTAGTTTGAGACCAGTAGAGACCAAAGATGTATAACTCCTTCCTTGTCATTATATTACCTTTAAAGAGCTCCTTAGAGAACTATATTTGTTTCTTGTGACAAGCTCTACCAGCAAAATGCTGCCACATCTCAAATGCTATATATAAAATATAATCTACAAAGAACTGAGCCTCTTACAAAAGCTTTCCTTCTTTGCTTGTGCACCAAAGACTGAACTGAGTCCTTTTCTCACACACATTTCCCAGGCATGACTATTCAGAACTAGATTACCAGTTTATGTTTCTTATTACAGATTTTCTTGCTTTCCAGGTTGGTTGACAGTGTTCTCCCACCTTTAGAATTCAGCACAAAACACACTTTGCTGAGGTCCACATAGTTTCCTAGAAATGGTAGCTAGGTTTTATCTATTATGGAAACTTTAGGCACAAAATTTCATGGATTTTTATGTTTGAAATAGAAAATATGCAGCATCTACAAGACGAAAAGAGATTTTAAAGGTCACCACTTATTAATTGGCGTGAGGGTCATTCCTCTAAAGACCATATATCATCTCTTTTAGCTTTCAAAACAAAATAATTCATCTTTTCCTCATTGATAGGACAATGAAGTCCAGCCTGAATTCAGACATTGCTGCAGGTAAGAGAGTTATAGTGTTAGAACAAGTGCATGGTATATTGGAGGGGCATCTCTCTCAAGAACATAAACACTGGCTCATCTTAATTTTACAATTTAAGAACACAATGTTCTGTAAGCCATATTTTGTTTTAAAAATTGAGACACAGCTATCAGTGTGAGAAAGACATTTGTAGGGAAGACTAAGTGTAGACAAGGTGGTATGGATATAGGAGTGGAATGAGAATGGCCAGTTCTCTTATATGTATGTGTGAATTTATCAAAGAACAATTTTATTCATAAAGAATTAAAATTGGATCATGATATCAGAAAATATTTAGAACCAAAGCATAAAATTTTCATTTTCACTTACTTTTCAAAAGTGCAGAAAATAAATGTTGATGTTATCAAGCAAACCTCTTTGCATATTCTGATAGCGACACATACACTTGAGTACAGATCTACAGGTAAAAGCCATTAAATACTATAGGGTACAGTTTTCTACGTATCTTAGGATGTGAACCACAATTATTCTAAATTCTCCATTTCTGTTTCTGGTATATTCTAATCATGATAAAATATTTTGTAATGTTAATATTGTACTTGATTCTCAATTATACAACTATAGATGTATACCAGTACAACTATAGATATATACCAGTTAAACATGTATTGTGAAGAATTAGATATACTAGCACATATAATAAATCAGATCTCTGAGAACTCATAAAAGTATAAAATAGAAGAATGAAGTATTTAAAAAGATATTAGCCATAATCATGAAGTTATTGAATGTGTGTGATTATTTAGTTTTACATTAAGATTTATTTTAAACACAACTAATCTTGCTGAATCAGCTACTAGTCTTTTAAATTTGTTAATGTAAATAATTGTTTTGTAATGAAAGGGTCATTCTCTCATTTTTTTTTTTACCAAATAAATAATATACTAACCTTTTTCATGTAAAAAGCAAATAGAATAGATTCAGATAATATTTTAAAGTGCCAATATAAGGCCAGTCAGTTTTATGTAAAAAATAATTTCCAGAAAAGAAATCCCACGGACCTTTGGCTTGTCCTATAGCACTGAATATCAGTATAAATAAATGTAAATATAAATCCTTGTGAGACTTTGCTGATCTTGTAGGCAAAATCAGTTCGAGAATCTTAATCACTGCTGTGTAATCTTCTCAGTCAAATCTCCTTTAAATGATCAAGACATAAATTGTATCTCATTGCAGAAGAAAATATTCCATTTGGAATTTTAGAAGAAATGCCATCATGCTCCATGCACAGGAAATTTTTAAGTATGGCTAGAGTTTAAAAGCATAGATGTAATGTCCAACTTCCAATCAATAAAAATAATAACAATGTAGAAATTATGTATAAGGTATTAAAACAAAATCATTTGTAGAAGTTATAAAAATATACCAAGCAGATTTTTATCTTATGATACATAGTATCATAATTAAAGATAGTGTTTGAGCAATGTATTACACAACAGTTACCTAGAGCAGAATAGAATTAATATTTTAACCACAACATATGTAACACAAGTAAGTGTATATTTTTACAGGAAGGAAGAAAGTAACATAAATTCTTAAGAATTTATCATCATAAATATACTCCTAATCATTAAAATTCCACTTTTGATAAATTCATATATGTTTGAGGTAAAATAAATGAAAATACAAATAAATTTATTTTATGCAGTTTTAATTTCAAATGAAATATTATAGAAGTGTAGCATTTTAATGTCTATATTTTGGCTACACTCATCAAATTAATTTAGGTGTGTAAGCCTCACTTATGATTGCCGTCATGTTGGTGCTCAGAATTTTCAATTTTCTCAGGTTTGGGGATTAAGGATATTCACCCTGTGGTGAGGATGCATGAAAAGAAACGTACATGAACAGAACAAGCTGATTGAAATATTATCAGGACTAAATCCTTTCTCCTATAAGCATAAAGATTTTTATCATGACAAAGTGTGTATGACAGGAAAACACTTCAACCTGTCTTAAAGACACTTGTGTATTAATCAGACCATTTACAATGTAAGGGGGCTTTAGTGTTCATTGATTAATAGACTCAATTATATTTCTCTTCTCTTAGACTATGGCATCCTTAGGCTGCTGTAAGAGCAAGACACCTGACAGCAATATCAATACCCACATGCTTCTTTAATCTCACGTCAAGAAAATTAGTCTTAAAAGTTCTTTCAAACAATAAAATAAATAAATAAATATAATAGAATAAATAAAAAATTATTTTTTCCTCTCATGATCTTAATGAAGATTCCTTAGCCTAGAGCAATTGAATTGGCCAGAAACCCTGTAATACCAATCATGCTCTTTACCATCCCAGACAGTTTTTTACTGCTGTAGTTCAATAGTACCAGTCATGTGCATCTTTCTTAGCAGCAATATGCTGTATTACATGCCATGCAGTGAAAATTCATTGCATCTTAATTGCTTACAAAATGACAATTTAGCTAGGTGCTGCATCTCTTGTCTCCAAAGCATCTTTACCCCCATGTAATGCATGAGTCAGTGTTCATGTTTTTGATACACATTGTACTCAACCACTCTTAGTAAGGATCTGTTGGCTACATCTACTATTTATTATGCCTTACTCAGTTTCCTTTCTCATGCCTCAGCCAATTTCCACTTTGTCAGTTCTGCCTTGGTATTTGTAAATACTAGTTGTACATATTGTTTTTTCTTTTCTGTTGTCTATCCTTTGTCTTCCTCTTCTGTCTCCTCTTACCCTTTCCTTACATAACTGTGCCCCACTATTTCTTTTTCTTTCCCTTTTCATATTGATTTCCTTTCTTCTTCCACTCTTCTTTCCTCTTTTTATATATTCTTCCATTGACTCAATCTCTCAGTCCCCTTTCATCTTTGAAAAAGACCCTGATTATTATCATCCTTCATCATATTGATCTTGTCAAGATCACTTTGAATCCCATGTTATTAATTTAATTTCCAGTTCTCAATATAGCAAAAATACCAGGAAGATTTGATAGAGCTCCTTGTGCCCTACTTAATATACATAAATGCTTGCTTTCAGGGCACTGAATTTTCCTTACTGCCTTCCTTCTTGGTGTCTTCAATTTCTAGATCTTCTTTGTTCATTTTAACATTCTCAATTCTTAATATCTGGGGAATCCAGGGCTTAAACAATGAGTCTATTGAGCTATTTATTCCTTTGATGATTCCGTACATTCTTTGTGGCTTTGAACAACACAGACCTTATGTCTCAAGAGATAAAATTCTATATGTCATACGGCAAACCGTTATATTAGTACTTCTCACAGGAGAACAAAAACAAACTACTGACAATTAATCTTTGTCTTGTACATATTATAAAACAATTTAATTTGAAGGATGCAAAGCTTTGAAATGTGCATTTTAGATATAATAAATTATAGTATATATTTATTAATTCTATTTCATAGTTCCATAATGTTCTAATTTTATGCCTTCAGAGTTTATATTTGATTATTTACTTAGTAACTACCTCCTGGATGTTTTTTCTCTAGATGAACTTTAGATATTTGTTGTTCAAATTCCTACTCACAGTTTATCCATTTAGTAACTCTTAGATGCCCATGACCCAGACTAGATTATCTATCTTTATCTATCCTTCAACAATTGGCCTGAATGTGATGTAACTCTAGGCTTGTTCCCCAGAGTTTAGCTTACTCATTTCTGTGGATTCCTTTCTACAATCAAAATGTTATACTTGGTATATTTCAACCCCTGTGCTAGAAATATGCCTTAAATTTTGTAAACATGGGATCACAGGCCTCCTTGGGTGATGACACATATTAAAAAGTAATAATAACCTATGATGAATGTAATGGCAGGAGTTTTGATATCTTCAGGGCATGAGGAAGGAAAGCCCTACTAAGCAGTAATCTTTATTATAACCATTTACATGGGGTGTTGACTCTGACCCTTCAAACTGTAGATTTAGAGCAGGTAATCAGATAACTGAGGTACTCTATGGCTTCTGACCCAAGTGGAAACCAACAAATGTCACTTTTTTAAGCTAGTCATATCTTTCCCTCAACACTATCTGATGGGACCTGGCTTTTGGAAGTATCTATCAACTTTCTTTTTAGCTTTAATTCTAGATATTAATAATTTGCTATATTCTATTTAATTCTAGCTATTAATAATCTGGTTCTTCTCCTGAGCGAGAAGCACATGATTTATACTATTTTCTTTCTGGTTGATTGTCATCCCTGCCTATACTTGAGTAACTACTCAATAAATATCTATTAAATAAATCAGTAAAATTAGAGATCACATTGAAATCTATCATGTTGCTTAAAAAAAAACACAGTATTCAACAGAGTTGTAAAATGTCTTGGCTGGAAATTTAGAGATTTTTTGAATCACCCTTACATCATTTTTTCCCTAGATAGATAAAATAGTGCCTTAGAGGAATGATTTTCATTGACAATAGTGAATGGGGACACTGGCTAATGTGATGAAAATGGACTGAATACCTTACTTTCTAGAGAAGGGCAAAAAATGGTGTGTGTAAATCATGCTAACCACCAAGTGACTATTGAATGAAGCTGAAAGATGACTATCATAGCCCTGGCACCAGGGTCACCTTTGTTCTATGTCATGTCCCTATTCCCTCTAATTGCAGGACAGTCTTCTGTTCTTCTCAAAGAAACAATTAATAATATTAGACATTGATACTGATACATTGACTGTTTACCATGTGGCAGGCACACTGCCAAACACATTGGCCCAGGATCTAATTTGACCCCATAGACAATACTGTAAAGCAAATGTCAATGTAATAACCATATGGGTATAATTTAAATATTGAAAGGGAATTTAACATTGGACTTTGGATAAGCCACTCCAAAAATTTTTAAGTGAAAGCAAAGAGCCAATAAGTGGCTCAGTATGTAAAGGTATTTGCTGCCAAGCATGATGACCTGAGTTCAAACACAAGCATCTACATAGTGGAGGAGAGAATTGACTCTAAAAGTTGTTACCTGTCTCCACACATGTTCTCCTTCCTCAAATCAATTAATCTGTCAATCAATCAGAAATAAAAATTTGAAACTATAGATAAAGTATTTTGATCATGAAGCTTGGTAAATGACTCAGTGGGGAAAGTGTTTACTACACAAACATAGGACCTAAATTTGTATTCTTAGAACCCCATGAAAGTCAGATGCAGTGGCACACACTGGTAACTTCAGCACTGGAAGCAGAGGCAGTAGGATCTTATGGGCTTTTTGGCAGCCAGTCTAACTAATCAGTGAATTCCAGGTTCAGAGAAAGACCTCATGTCAAAAGCTAAGATAAAGAACTGATTGAGAAGGACACTCAACATCTATCTTTGGTCTACACAAACACACACACACACACACACACACACACACACACACACACACTTCCCATACTATACATGTTGATTATAAAAACATAAGCTTTATAGGCTTTATGTTTGGGGGATTTTGATTTCCATAAATTAAATATAAATTTTAAAAGTAAGCCAAACCTCTGTTTCATGGCTTCTTGTTCTATAGTAGGAGAGTTATTTTAATGACTGCCTTGTCATACTTTTTTATGTGTCTTGTGATTTTACATTGGGACTAGAGCATGTAGGATTATGTTGTTGGATAGATTTCTTTTAAACTAGTCAAATTATTTCAGTGGAAGTTATTGCAGTGCTCAAGAGAGGCTAGGTTATGATAGAGTTGAGATATCATCTTTCTACTTTATTGGTGGTCTGGATCATCAGTTAGACTGTGCATGTGCTCAAGACACTTGACTCAATGGTCATTATTAACCTGAGAGTAGACTACTTCTAAAATCATTCTCCAACAAACAGAAGTACTGCTACCCAGTAATAAGCACTTAAAACTACCCCTTCAATTCTAGTCATTTTATGAAGTAAAAGAGCACCAAACGAACAGTGATAGTACTGAGGATATGAATTCTAAATATCAGAGTAAGACTAGTGAGCAACAGTGATTTAACAGGAAGGAAAAGTAAATTGAAGGATGAACAATAGGAGTTATCTGAGTGGATCTGGGGAGATTCTGATTAAAGACAGAATGCAAAGAGAAAAAGGAAATCAATGCAACCAGATAATCTAAAACAACCCCAGCTCTCAAGAGATGGAGACTGGAAGACACACCAATTTCAACTAGTCTGTAGTTTGTGCTCTTTAGAAATGCAAAAACAAACAAACAAAAAGCAACAAAATAAAACACAATAGAAAGAAAGAATAGAGAAAGAAGAAAAACAGTCAATTAGACAAGAACAGAGCAGCACAAAGCTAGCCTGCTAAGTTGACCTTGTATATTAAAAGAGGAGTACAAGGAAGAGATGAGATGAAACCTAGGTACTGGTGCAGAATCTGAATGTGGCTCCACCACCTTCTTCCTGAGCTTGAAGTCACCATCCAGTGACATCTTGGGTATCCTTTCACAGGTCAAATAGGAAGATAGATGTTGTTCACACCATATCTCTAGGAAGTCTTTCACTGGTCTGGTCAATAATGCTTATGACACTTCTGGATGGTCATTCTCAAGCAGAGCTGAAAATGGTGTACAGTCATAGATAGACCTTTTTAGTGGCTGAGATACAGTTGCTGGTCTTGTCAGTGGGAGGCCTTTCACATTCTGACTAGAGGATACTGATCAAGTTCTTGAGTCCTGGAGTCTGACACACACTTGAAACCTGTGTCTGTGTTCAAAGGCAGACTCTGGCTTTGACCAGCTCTTCATTTCAGTCAACTTTGCTTTTTTTTCTGTCTAGATATATCCTGTTGGCCTTGTTTCAGTGCATAGTCCCATAATACTTCCAGCTCAGTATGAATCTTTTAAAGGGAACCTCTTGTTAATTCCACTGTGACTCAAAGAGGAATTCACCTGAATCATTCCTTTCTCTGCTGTTCAAAGATTTGTCTTCTTCGATTCCCCTTTTCTGCTCCTGAAAGGCCCATTACTTGACTCACACTGTGGATTTTCCAAGGTTTTCTATCTTTAGCCCTGTCTTTAGTCTCACTGTCTGCTGTTGCACTCCCTCTCACTGAGAGGCAAGGGCTCCCCAGAGTATCTGAATCCTTCCAGCCTGGATTCTGGAATTTCCCTCCTATTACATTCAACAAAATTTCCCATTTTGCTTTGCTATTGAAATTAGGAGATGTCAGACATTGCTGTGGATATCACTCTGTATCAATAAAGCACTGATTGGCCGGGAGCCAGACAGGAAGTATAGGCGGGACTAACAGAGAAGAGAAGAGAGGAAACAGGAAGGTGAAAGGGGAGACTGGCTGGAGCTGCCGAGAGGAGAAGAAAGATGTAAAGTACCGGTAAGCCACGAGCCACGTGGCAAAGTAGAGATTAATAGAAATGGGCTAAATATAAGAATAAGAGCTAGACAATGATAGACCTGAGCTAATGGCCAAGCAGTTTAAATAATGTAAGCGTCTGTGTGTTTATTTTATGAATGGGTTTAGTCGGGGAACTAGGGACTGGCGGGACTTGGAAGCTGGAGACTGGTGGGACTTGGGAGCTGGAGAGAAGCTCTCCAGCAACAAGACATCACCCGTCTCTTCTGATAGCTATTATCTAGATTTATCCGGTTGTTCTCTAGAGTCTACTAGATAGCCTTCAATCTTAATGGGAAAAAAATACCACGTAATTTTTCTTAACTATTCTTCGACACCTTGTCTAGATTTTTATGACCAATATATCTTATGAATGTTGATGTTAGTGTGCTGAACACAATATTATTAAACCAAATTCCACAGCATACTAAAAAGATTTTATGATATAACCAAAGCGGATTTATTCTTAGAATGCAAAGGTGATTTGATATATAAAAAGCTCTCTATGAAATATACCATATTAATTGGAACAGAAAATTGTAATCATCTCTTGTAATCATCTCAATTGATGCATAAAAAGCATCTGACAAACTTCAATAACACTTCATAACAGGGTCACTCAATAAAACAGGAATAGATGGACAACTCATCACCATGGTAAGGGTCATATACAAAAATCTTACAGTCAATAGCCATTAATAGGAAGGAGACAGATTTCCCTCCTCGAAGGTCATAAAAAGAAAAGGATGCCTGCTGTTAGATTGCTAATGAACTCAGTATTAGAAGCAACTGCTAGAACAGTTATTGTGTGGCAGTTCCCTACAAGGTAAAGCCATCCAAATTAGGGGGAAACTCATAATTAACACATAGGACATTCTAAAGGGAGATTGAGTACTATTTGTCAAGGAAGCTCATTAAGCTCAGGAAGCAGACAATGCAAAGACTTCATGAAATCCCTGAAACTGACCAGGACTCTTCCGCTCCAGGCATATAGAAGCAGAAAGACCTACCCTGCCAAGAGGGATACCTTCAGACAAGCTGAGCTGTGCGGAGGAGGCTCATATCAGACCAACCTCTTGGAAGGCTCAGAGATCAGTCAAGTTTCCTGGACAAAGCAAAGACCAGTTGAACTGCATGGAATTAGCAGAGACCAGTGTCAAGCCTGGAAAGGACACTCTCCAACTGAAGTTGCCTGCAGGTTGCTTAGTTAGCTTGGGTTTCCGGCTTTCCATGAACTGTCTTAGGTGTTGGGGTTGGCTTTGGTATTATGTTAATCTTTGAGCCGTTTCTGTTCCTGTAAATAACCCCTCACTCACTCTTTGAATAAGTAACCCAAGTAAGATTCATTAGTTCACCGAGTTTGATTTTCATTGTCTCTGTACTTGGGTCTGCTGTTAGTTCCCTGTCTGAGGTAAGTAGATATGTGCTCATGTCTCTCCTGATATACTGTCACACAACAAAAATTTGTAATAAAAAAAATGAAGAAGAATATCCTTATCAGAATGGAGAACTATATTTCAGCAACATGATAAAATTTGCAAAAATAGTTTAAATTAATAACTCCACAATTAAGTACATCATGTAAAAATTTGAATAAATAAACATTCAGCAAAAGTGTAGGATACAAAACCAACACAAATGGTCTGTTAAATTCCTAAGAAAATTAAGTTTGAAAAGCTGCTCTATTTTATTTTTATTTTATTTTATTTTATTTTATTTTTTTTGAGACAGGGTTTCTCTGTGTAGTTGTTGAGCCTTTCCTGGAACTCACTCTTTAGCCCAGGCTGGCCGCAAACTCACAGAGATCCGCCTGCCTCTGCCTCCAGAGTGCAGGGATTAAAGGCATGCACCACCATAGCCCAGCTAGCTGTTCTGTTTTAAAATATCATCTAGCAGCAAAAAATACAAGTCTCATCAGGTTAATATCAAAACTGGAGACAGGAATGGTCTGTGCTGGGGAGAGAAATGTTTTATCACTGACTCTGCTTGCAATAGTTAGGTACATGATGCCAATGGAAATGACAAATGCATTTTGTCTGTTCTGTTAGACATGAAGTATTGTGAAAAAATGCATCCCTTCATTCCTTAACACAAAATACGGCTTCTTCCCTTAGCACGTGGCAGAGCCCTGCCACTCTCCCCTGCCTCAGGGTTCTCTCCCCACTTTTATTTCCTGATCTCTTTCTAAACTGACAAAGTGAATAGAATACTCAGGCTGTAGCATGAGATATCTGTCTGTCTGTGAGGCTGATCATTCCTCTATATCAGCCATGAACTCATAAACTCCATTCTTTCTATTGCCTTCAATACTGGTCCATTGGAAAAGTAAATTAACTGCCCTCCCCATACTCTTTCCACGTTAATTTCTTTTTACTTTTTTTCTGTATACTACATATATTTTGCCTATAAATTCATTCCAATTTATATTTGCTAAAGAAATAAAAGCTTCCTGAAGATAAGGATTGTTTTATCCAGTGTTCAGTGTTATGAATCTATCAAAGATGAAACTATAAGGATTGCAGTAAACATTTAGTAAACTCTTGTTGTATGGATGAATATAATAATAGGAACAAATTATTAGTGCTTAACAATAATACTCAATAGATCAAAATGTTTTCATCAGCCTAGAACAAGCATGAAGTTTTTATTTCCATTGCTAAAAGCACCAAAGGAAAGTATTTTTTTAAGTTTGCTATTGACTATTAAATTGGAATGCACAAGTCATTGCAAATAAATTGCCAAAGGAAAGAGAACCTGACTCTTTATATCATTTCTGACAATGATAGATGTTATATTTATTTTGTAGAAAAAATAAAGAAATGTAAAACCAATTTTAAGATAGCTGAAATTCTGACTCAGACTTCTTTTAAAATGTAACCACAATAGACATGGGTAAATAGTTTCAATATGTCCATATAAATGTACATTCAGGTATACTCATACAAATGCACATGCCTCTGTGTTTGTGGAACATGAGATCATTGTCTTTCCAATATTTCCTTCATAGGGGCTCTATCTTTCAATAAGACTATGTATTGATTACAGAGTCTGCCTTTAATTCCTATGAAAAGTAGATGTTATATTCAGGAATAATAATTTGAGTGCCTACAAAGGGCCCTATGGCTGACTCAATTAGATCTTAAAGAGCAAACAAGTTTGGCTAAGTTGTGAAATAGAAACTAAATTAAGTGTGATACTAACAGGAAGTTAGACATGTGCAACATGTATAATTATTAGCTTGTACAGTATTAGAACCACCGACCAATATTTATTTTAGACAAACCACTGAATCTCTGAAAACATTTTAAAAAAGTACAAGCATGTTGAAGTTTTTCCCAAGAGTATTAATGCAGGAAAATTTTGAGTTGCTATGTAATGTTTCATAAGTATGATGCTTCAATTTTTTGAGACATATTCAAATAATTTTAAGCAAGCAGCAAAATTCCTAAAGAGCTTATAAATTGAAGCAGGGCATGTTTAAAAGCTTGGGGATGGAAAACTTTCTAAAAATGAAAGTAATTCTTGAAAGAACAGCAAAAAGTCAGTGTACCTAGACAGTCATTAGGCAGAATAGATGTTAAATATGTATTAACTGCATTGAAAGGTCTTCCCATTAAATATTCTCTGCTTACTGGTTACTTGACAACAGTAGAGATCTCTGATCTGTGAAATCATTTGTATTCACTAAATCTGAACCTAATACAGTAAAATGTAAGAAGAAGAATATCCTATGAATTATCACAAAATCCCTCTGGCTTTTCTCAATAATGAGCACTATATAATAGCATCAGTTTCATAATTTTAATGCTAGCCCTATGACATCACAAAGAGCAAAGAAAGATTGTCTCTTTTAGTCAGCAGGTGTTTTAGATTTTGTGTGCTTTACATTACAAGGCAGATCACTATTCCATTTGACAGAATTTTTGCAAAATTTGCATCCAGAAGAAAATGGAAAATGTTAATCATTAATAACTGAGTAAATATTTAATTTTTCACAAAGCATTTCCTCTGGTCATATTGCCTTGCACATCTTAGAGAAGAACCATACTGTGTTCTTTAGGAAGAAAATGGAAACTTGTAAATAGCTCTCAAAGAAACTTCCCAGGCATTTAAAGGTCTGTGATGATTGTTTTCCTTTTCTATTATTGATTATGATGATGATGATGATAATGATGATGACGTCTCATGATTTATCTGTGCTTCTACAAAACTCCATGTTTGACTTGATCATTTATAATACATGTGACTTCTGTGATTGGAATTTTGCATATCAAAACAGTATCTATTTTATGAATTTCACTTTTTCATTTATTTTACATCCTGACCATAGTTTCTCCTCCTTCCTGTCCTCCAGTTCCTACCTCACACCTCACCTCTGCCCCGCCCCCATCCACTCTTCCTGTTTCTGTTCAGAAAGGGTCAGACCTCCCAAGGGTGACAAAAAAAAAGCATGGCATATCAATTTGAGGTAGGACTAAGCACCTCCTTCTATATGAAGGCTGCATGAGGCAACACAGTATGAGGAATAGGTTCCCAAAAGCCAGCTCAAGCGTTAGGGACAGGCCCTGATCCCACTGCTAGGACTCCCACAAATAGAACCAACTATTTAACTGTCATACATATGTAGAGGGCTTAGGTCGGTCCGTTGCAGGCTCCCTAGATGTTTGTCCCGATTCTGTGAGCTCCTATGAGCCCAGGTTAGCTGTTCCTGTGGGTTCTCATGTGATGACCTTAGCCCCTTGGCTCACACAATCCTTCCTTCATCTCTTCAATAGGATTACTGGAGCTCAGCCCCATGGTTGGCTGTGGATCTCTGCATTTGTTTCCATCAGTTGCTGGATGAAGGTTCTCTGGTGACAATTAGGGTCGTCACCAATCTGATTACAGGAGAAGGCCAGTTCAGGCTCCCTTTCACTATTCCTAGGAGTCTTAGCTGGGGTCATCCCTGTGGATTCCTGGGAGTTTCCCTGGCACCAGGTTTCTCACTGACTCCAACATGCCTCTCTTCCTATCAAGACATTTCTTTGTTACTCTCCTCCTGTTCTGCCTGCAACCCTCCCAACCTGATCCCTCATGCCCAACCCCACCCCCAGTTTACCGAGGAGATCTATTTCCCCTTCCCAGGGAAATTCATGCATCCCTGTCCCTCAACTGAAGAATGGATAAAGAAAGTGTGGTACATATACACAATGGAGTCTTTCACTTGCTTAGCTAGATTTACCCCCAGATATTTTATAATAATTGTAGCTATTGTAAAGGGTGATGTTTCTCTGATTTCTTTCTCAGTCTGTTTATCATTTGTATATTGGAGGGCTACTGATTTTTTTGAGTTCAGCCATATTATCGAAGATGTTTATCAACTTTAGGAGTTCCCTGGTAGAATTTTGGTGGTCACTTATGTATACTATCATATCATCTGCAAATAGCAAAAGCTTGAATTCTTCCTTTCCAATTTGTATCCCCTTGATCTCCTTTTGTTGTTTTATTGCTCTAGCTAGAACTTTGAGTACTATATTGAAGAGATATGGAGAAAATGAGCAGCCTTGTCTTGTTCCTGATTTTAGTGGAATATCTTTGATCTTTTCCTCCATTTAGTTTGATGTTAACTGTCAGATTGCTGTATATTGCTTTTATTGTGTTTAGATATATCCTTGTATACCTGATCTCTCCAGGATCTTTATAATGAAGGAGTGTTGGAATTTGTCAAAGACTTTTTCAGCATCTAATGAGATGATGGTGTATTTTTTTTTCTTTCAGTTTGTTTATAAGGTGCATTACATTGACAGACTTTTGTGTTGAACCATCTAGGCATCTCTGGGATAAAGCCTACTTGATCATGGTGGAAGAATTTTTTTTAATCTGCTCTTGGTTTTAGTTAGCCAGTATTGTATTGAATGTTTTTGCATCAATGCTTATGAGGGAAAATGGTCTGTAATTCTCTTTCATTGTTGAGTCTTTTGTGGTTTGGGTATCAGAGTAGTTGTTTTGTCATAAGAAGAATTTGACAATGTTCCTTCTGTTTCTATTGTGTAAAACAATTTGAGGAGTATTGGTATTATTGGTATTATCCCTTCTTTGAAATTCTGGTAGAAGTCTGTGCTGAAAACATCTAACTTTAAGTTTATTTGTTTTTTGATTTTGTTTTTTTGTTTTTGTTTTTGGTTGGGAGAATTTTGATGACTTTCTATTTCCTTAGGAGTTTTAGGTCTGTATAAACTGTTTATTTGATCTTGATTTAACTTTGATAAGTGATATCTATCAAAAAATTTGTCCATTTCATTTATATTTTCCAATTTTTTGGAGTACGGGATTTTGAAGTATGACCTAATGAATGTCTGAATTCCCTCCGGTGTCTGTTGTTACATTCCCCTTGTGTTTTTGATTTTGTTAATTTGTATATCCTTTCTCTGCCTATTAGTTTGTTTGGACAGGGGTTTGTCTATCTTGTTGACTTTCTCAAAGGACCAACTCTTTGTTTGGTTGATTCTTTGTATTGTTCTCTTTGTTTCTATTTTAATGATTTCAGCCCTCAATTTGATTATTTCCTGTCATCTACTCCTCCAAGGTGTGTTTGCTTCTTTTTGTTCTAGAGCTTTCAGATGTGCTATAAGTCACTAGTGTGGGGTTTCTCCAAACCCTTTATGCATGCAGGTAGTGCTATGAACTCTCTTCTTAGCACTGCTCTCATTGTGTCCCATAAATTTGGCTATATTGTGCATTTATGATTGAATTCTAGGCAGTCTTCAGTTTCGTTCTGTTACTTCCTTGACACAGTGGTGATTCAATTGAGAGTTGTTTGGTTTCCATGAGTTTATAGGCTTTCTGTAGTTTGTATTGTGGTTGAACTCTAACTTTCACCAATAGTGATTCAATTAGTAACAGGGGTTTATTTACAGGGGGTTGTTCAATTTTCTTGTATCTGTCGAGATTTGCTTTGTGACTGAATATGTGGTCAATTTTTGAGAAGGTTCCATGAGGTCCTGAGAAGAAGGTATATTCTTTTTTGTTTGCGTGAAATGTTCTGTAGATGTCTGTTAAGTCAATATGAGTCATAACATCTGTTGGTTCCCTTATTTCTCTGTTTAGGTTCTGTCTAGCAGACCTGGCCATTGTTGGTGTGAGTGTGGTGTTGAAGTCTCCCACTATTAACATGTGGGGCTTGATATGTGACTTAAGCCTTAGTAATGTTTCTATTACAAATATGGGGTGCTCTTGTATTTGGGGAGTAGATATGCAGAATTGAGACTTCATCTTCATCAATTTTTCCTTTGATTAGTATGAAATGTCCTTCTCCATGTCTTTTTATTAATTTTAGTTTGAAGTCTATTTTGTTAGCATTAGGATAGCTCCACCAGCTTACTTCTTAGATTCATTTGATTGGAAAGTCTTTTCCCAACCGTTTACTCTGAGGTAATGTCTTTGAAGTTGAGGTGTGTTTCTTATTTGCAGCAGAAGGATGGATCCTGTTTTCATATCCATTCTGTTAGCCTGTGTCTTTTTATTGGCAAATTCAGTCCATTGATATTAAGAGATACTAATGACCAGTGATTGTTAATTCCTCTTATTTTTGTTTTTGGTGGTAGTGGTGTGTGTTTGTGTGTGTGTGTGTGTGTGTGTGTGTGTGTGTGTGTGTGTGTGTGTGTTTCTCTTCTTTAGGTTTTGCTAGTGTAAGATTATCTATTGCCTGTGTTTGCATGGTGTAGCTAACTTCCTTGGGTTAGAGTTTTCCTTCTAGTATTTTCTGTAGGGATGGATTTGTGAATAGATACTGTTTAATGTGGTTTTGTCATGAAATATCTCATTTTTTTCTGTCTGTCGTGATTGAAAGTTGTCCCGGGTATGGTAGTCTGGACTGGTATCTATGGTCTCTTAGGGTCTGCAAATGTCTGTCCAGGCCCTTTTGACTTTTAGAGTCTCCATTGAGAAGTTGGTGTAATTCTTATAGTTCTGTCTTTATATGTTATTTGATTTTTTATTTGCAGCTCTTAATACTCTTTCTTTATTATGTATATTTTTAGTGTTTTGATTATCATGTGGCAAGGGAAGGGGACTTTTTTTTTGGTCCAGTCTATTTGGTGTTCTGTGAGCTCCTTATACTTTTGTAGGCACATCCTTCTTTAGGTTGGGAAAGTTTTCTTCTGTGATTTTGCTGAATATATTTTTTTGTGCCTTTGAGTTGGGATTGTCCTCCTGCTTCTATTCTTATTATTCCGGGTTTGGTCTTTTCAGGGTGCTCTCCAGGATGCTTTGTGTCAGGAATTTTTTGCATTTAACATTTTCTTTGACCAGTGAATCTGTTTCTGCTATTTGCCTTCAAAACCTGAGATTCTTTCATCCATCTCTTGTATTTTGCTGGTTATTCTTGCATCTGTAGTTACTGTTCGCTTACCTAGATTTTCCATTCTCAGAATTCCCTTGGTTTGTGTTTTCTTTATTGCTTTTATTTCTATTTTCATGTCTTGAAGTGTTTCCTTCACCTATTGGATTTTTTTTTCTTGGATTTCTTTAAGTGGTTTATTGATTTCTTCCAACTTTTTGTTTGTCTTTTCCTAGATTTCTTTAAGGGAATTTTTCATTTCCTCTTTATGGGCCTCTATCATCTTCATAAAATCATTTTAAGGTCATTTTCTTGTGATTAAGCTGTATTGGAATGTTCAGGTTTTGCTTTTGCAAAATTGCTAGGTTCTGGTGGGACCATATTAACCTTTCTGCTACTGAATCTATTCTTACACTGGCATTTACACATCTGGATTTGGAATGATTTTAGGTTTACGTGTTGATTCTTGTTTGTCTTTGTGAGATGGATGTTTTGCTCCTTTATTATCTTTTATTATCTGTTTCCTTTATTGTCTTCTGGCCCTCATGGCCAAGGGTTCTGGTGACTGGCAGGTCTACAGGTCCAGTAGGGTGTCTCAGCTGAGATTTGTGAGGGTTTGGGTACCTGTATCTAGTGTAGCCTCCTGTTCTTCTGACTGGTGTGGGCTGTTCCTGTGCCTATGGAGTCTGCTGGAGTTGTGGGGAAAGACTGGCCACAGAGAGGATAATGAGGTGGCTGGGGTTAGATGGCAGAGTGGGTCTTAGGGAAACATAATCCAGTGAGTGGAGGCAGTGGTGGTGCAGCCTCCAGGCAGGTCTCTTGCCTGCTGGCTGGCTGGTGGGGATTGCCTCAAAACATTATCTTGCTAATCAAATTCCTATGATACTATTTGACAATAGGCAACATATTAAAATGGATCAAGTTATAGTCTGAAAAAGTACATAGCTTCTGAACAAGTGTGATTTTCTGGATCTGATCATGTACTGATGCTAGAGTTATTCTTAATATTGACACTTTAAAACCAGGTCTGGTGGACTGAGAGGAAAAAAGGGGGACATTTCTCCATCGTTTTGTCTCTGCCTGCTGTCTAATCCAGGCACTTGGATTCTGTGTCAAGAGATAATAATGGTGGGTCAACCATCAGCTTCCTTTGGTGAGTAGAACTTGGTCCCTATGTCCTCACAAGTGCTTCTCTTTCCCCATCAAATTGCTTCCTGTAATTTTTTGAAAACATCTACATAGGTGGCACATGAAAGAAGCAAAGGGAACAGAGATTTTCATGGAAGTGACAAGCATACCCTTAACAAGCATGCTATTCAGTTAAGGCTGAGGATGGGACTGAATGCATAGTATCTCATACATCAGGAAAAATCCTCAAATGTCACCCGTATTCTTTACAGGTAATAAGTATTTATTTTACCAATTATTTTTAATCATTCCCAAAAGAATATTTCCTAAAATGCTGGTTCCATTTAAGAAAAGCATTTATAAACTCTTACAGAAGTTTAATTTTTTTCAAAACTATAAAAAATATAAACTTTTAAATTCTTTCTTGACAGAATCTAAAGTAAAGAATACTCAACTATGTATTTAGTTTCTCCTAATAATTGGTATGTGTGAAACTTTATTATTTCTTCATTCTATTTTGCAACAATGTGCTCAGCACCTTGGTCTTGCAGATGGAAGAGTGAGCATTAACACTGGCAATAGACGCCTTCCATGGAGTAAAAAGAAAGGTGAATCATACGGTGAATGTGAGCAAGAAAAACAGAAAAGAAATAGGTAGTATGAAAAGAAACCTTACCTCAAAAGAAAGAAAAGAGGAGAATGAGAAGAAGCCTGAGACAAACCAGCCTGATTCAATCCCTAGATGTTACAGTTACTATTAATATTACTCAGAGAACAGATGCTCTTCAATGAAGCATTGCTAACACTTGAATTACTAATTTTATTAATTGCACATTAGGCATTTTCTGCTCCCCAATCTTCACTTTTCACATTTTTTCCATTTGTCCCACTGTGCCCCTAGACACTCTCTTTATTTTCTTTATTTTTATTTTATTTTTATTTATTTTTATTAAGTATTTTTCATTTTACATACCATCCCCAAATTCCCCCTCCATCCCCTTCTCCCCCACCTCCACTTTCCCCCATCCCAACCCCCCCATCCACTCCTCAGGAGTAAGGCCTCCCTTGGGTGGTCAGCAAAGTCTGGCACACCAAGTTGAGTCAGGGCCTAGCCCCTCTCCCTTTTCTTAATTATAGAAAAACAAGAACCACTAATGAGAGAAAACATATAACATTTGTCTTTCAGAGGTGGGTTTAATTAACATAATATTATGACCTCAACTTTCATCCATTTTCCTGTAAACAATGTAACTCCATTCTTTTTTTTTTCTTTTTCTTTTTTTTTTTTTTTTTTCCGAGACAGGGTTTCTCTGTGTAGCTTTGCGCCTTTCCTGGAACTCACTTGGTAGTCCAGGCTGGCTGTAACTCCATTCTTGATGGCTGAAAGTATTTCCATTGTGGTATATGCCACAGTTTCCTTAGCTATTTATCTGCTGTTGGACACCTAGACTGGTGAAATAACTTAGCTGTAGTTACTACTGCTGAATAAATATTGAGGTCCAACTATCAACATAATAAGCTCACATGGAGTTCTTCAGGCATATGCCCAAGAGAGCGGAAGCTAGTTCCCACAGTAAGTCTCTCTTCACTTTTGGGGAAACCTTGTTCTGATTTCCACAGAGGTGGACCTGCTCGGCATTCCTACCAGCAGTGCTCAAGGATTCCCTTGTTCAGTCCTTGTCACCATGATATTTGTCTTCTTAATGACTGGCATTCTGACTGGGATAAGATGGGATGCCAGTGTAGTCTTTATAAGCATAAAAATATTATGCTTTATTGCGGTATTTAAAAATATTTTTGTTGATTCTTTCCTGTCTCTGCACCTTCCCCATTCATGAAGCAGACCCTACTGCTTTAATCCTTCTTTCTCCCTTTAGTACTTCTCCAATATACTGATGGACAAAATTTTTTATTATAGTGAAAGGTCTTTATATATATCTATGTGTCTGTGGTGTTGATGATGATGTTGTTGTTGTTGTGAGTTTTTTTTTCTCAAAAGCAAAGTGTAGGCTCCTTCTCAAGTCCAAGTTGACAAAAGACAAGGCAAGCAGATGTGACATAAACAGAATGGTAAAGTTAATAAAACACCTCTAATGAGTAGGCACATTTATCATGTGAGTGGGTTTTAACATGCACTATGATGATTAAGAGATCTTGGAGAGCCTGGCTTGAGTGATGCATGCCTTTAATCCCAGCACTCTAGAGGCAGAGCCAGGCAGATCTCTGTGAGTTCAAGGCCACTGTGGTCTACAGAGTGAGATCCTAGACAGGTACCAAAACTACACAAAGAAACCCTGTCTCAAAAAACAGAGAGAGAGAGAGAGAGAGAGAGAGAGAGAGAGAGAGAGAGAGAGCGAGAGAGATTGAGATTATTTTGGAGAAAATTTGAATTCTAGAATGAAAATGCATAGTCAAGTTGTCAATGACCTCCAAATCTCAGATGGAGAGATTTCACACCCGGGTAGCACATGAGATTTTAGCACAGAGGAGATCAATGAAGTCACAGAAATCATCCCTTCAGTTTATACAGTGAAGGAGAAAGGGTGAAACTGTCTGATGAAACACCTGAGTTGGAAGTTTCCAACTCCTCTGTATTCCAGCATTCAACATGACCAGAGCTTTTTATTACATATTCTGACCTAAATCCCCTAGTTTAATAAAACTACATAATGAATTTGTTTTAGATAAGGAAATTCTTTAGATTTCACCTTCTAATGAACCTCTCTATATAAACAAATATCAAGTTAAGGAGGTCGCATTTCAAACTTAACAGCTCAAAATGCATTCAGTACTTTCTCCTGCTTGCTATGCTGGCTTATATAATAAGTACTGAACTAGCATATTGACTTGGATAGAACTGTTCTTCCTATCTTGTTCAAAATAGATTTTCTAACCTGTTGCTTCCTAGGTTTACACATAATGTTCTCCATATGCAAGATACTTACAAGTCGTGAGTGAAGGAAATCACAGTGTAGGGTCTATTATTGGAAATACAGACAGACCTTCTTTGGATCCATTAAGAATTACTCAATGTATGTTGTGTGCCTTTTTTTTCTTTCATTTTTCCTCCAAAGCATTAGTCTTAGAGATTCTAAGAATAGCAGCTACAGCATTTTCTGAGAGTAAAAATGTATCAGGCTTCCATAAATAATTCATCTCAAATTAACTAGCAGCAATATCCTTGACATGCACAATCTTTCCTGGTTATGAGATCCAGAGACACAAAATACGTGTTTGAAATGATATCCTCGCTCTGCACTGCCACGAAAACATCCTCTCCCAGTGATTGCTATACTGTTTACATTAGGAAATTGTTCTGCTCTGTAGACTGCAATGTGCTTTCATTTATGTTTTCTGTCTTCATTAATATTGCAGAGTTGTTCCCTGGAGATATAAATATATACTACCAATTCCAAATTTATTACAATTTATTTGGGGACTCTCAAAAACCTAAAATAATGCAATTAACATAAAAGGAGTTGGTATACCTATTTGTATACCTCAAATTCAATTGCAAATTTAGGATTTACAGTGTTCATCTTTTGAATATGTATGCTCAATACAAAATGCATACAAAAGAACCAGGAGGCTCAACTGGCTTCCTTAATTGTTTCTTTTCTGACATTCTTTATAATCCCTATCTATATTCAGATTGTAAATCACTTAATTCTAGTCATTCTGGTTGCACATTTCTTCAGCAAAATAATTTAGATGCTCAAAAGTTAAAATTCTTATATTCTGTTAAGACAATTAATGAGAAATATCTACCTTTATTATGATACAAGCAGAATACTCTATTTCATATTTGGAACTCACAACAGTAGTTTAGGAGCAAATAATCTGACCAGATGACAGTTTTAAGGAACAAAGGCTTGCAAAATATCTACAATAGTGCGTGTAACAGAATACTCATTAGGTAGTGTGGTGGCTTGAATGTGAATGGCTCCCATAGGCTTATATGTTTGAATGCTTGGTCCCCAGTTGTGAAGGATTTGGAGGTGTGGTTTTGATGAAGAAGATATGACACTGGGAGCTGGCATTGAGGTTGTAAAAGCCCTCACCATTTCCAGTCAGCCTTCTCTTTCTCTCTGCCTTGTGGTTGTGTCTCAAGATGCTAGCTCTCAGCTACTGCTTCAGTACCACACCTCCCTGCCTGCTGTCATGCTCCCTGCCATGAAGGTCAAGGACTCTCACCCATTGAAACTGTAAGCCCCAGATAAATCCCTTCTCTAAGTTGCTTTTGTAACTGTTTCTTACAGAAGCAATAAAAAGTAACTAGCAGAGGTAGTTATTTTTATTAGTATTTTTATCTTGTGAATTCTAAGGTCTTTGTATTTTGACAGATGAATAGAATACATAAAGGCAAACATTCAAAGCCAAAATCAAAGTCTTATTAAAACATGAATCAGTGGAGTTTGGGACTAACTCACTTACTCTATAATTGAAGTACATAAAAAAAAACTGCATTGCTTCATCCAGCCTTGATAAGAAGATTTGTGTTTAGTCTTATTGCATCTTGACATGCCATGTTCAGTTAGTATCTCTGTGAGGCCTACCATTTTCTAAAGGGAAGTGAAGGAGCAGTGGATCTGGAGGAAAAGAGATGTTGGGAGGTAACTAAGAAGAGTAGAGGGAGGAAAGGCTGTGTTTGGGATGTATTGTATGACAGAAGAATAAATAAAAGAGAAAATAAAAAGAATATGCTCACACAATAAGAACCCAGTATAATTTGCCAAAAATGAATGTTATGATTAACAAATTATATCTTGTTAAAAGAATTAATAAAAGCTTCATGATTCAATCCACTGTCTCCCATTAATTGTTCTCCTTGAAGAATAAACTCTGTGATGTAGGGGTTATCAGAGATTATTCACAGAAAATTTTTGATTTATTCATCATGACACATATAGTATATAAAAACTTCATAGAACTGAAATGCTATTGTACTCAGCCCCCCAAAAAACCCATAAAATGTACTTCATGCTTTGTTCTGTGGGTACAGATGCTTGTCCATAAGCCTGATAACTTGAGTTAAATTCCGAAACTAACATGACAGGTGAGAACTGACACCTGTCTTCACGCATGCTATGGGAAGTGCTTGCCTCACAACAATTCATGACATAACTACATAAATACAAACAATTTAAAGTATGGTGGTGATTTCTTTTTGGAAAAAAGGAGCACTTTTTTGTAGCCAATATTTTAGAGGGAAAATCAAACTGACTTATAGATTTGGTAGTGTGTTTAAAGAAATGATTTCATTCATTTGTAGCAGCAAATGGTTTTACCATTACACTGAACAGTACTTAGGAGAAAAATATAGTCAGCAAAGAAATACACATCTATATATTTACATATATTTTGACAGTGTTGGCTAAGTAACTTGGCAGTACAGTAAGCTTATAATGTCTATTTTATCTTTATGTATGTTTATTTCAGACCTGAAAGAAAAAACAAAAGCTTGAGAGTAGAGTAATTTTGTAAATAAGCACATGTGCTACTTGGTTAGACAATACTAGTTGAAAATTAATTTGTATTCTCTCAATTTTCTGTGAATGTGGTTGACTATAAAATGTAGAGGGATGATATAGTGTAGTTTTACATGGAAAACCTCAAGAGCACCTCAGATGCAGATGCTTGCATGAAATGCATTGAATGGAAGGAGACCTCTGCTAGGGACTGTAATCTCTATTAGATCAACCATTAAAAAACACTTTACACAGTATGGATTGAATGAGGAACTTGGGAGAAGACGATGAGCAGAGCAGGAGTCGTCTCTGACCGCACAGGTGATAGTTCATTGTAGATGAAAAGCACTGGGCAAGCAATTAGAAGATTTTTCTTTTCTTTTTTCTTTATTTTTTAAATCCATAACATCATGTGTAATGTGGGATCTGTTCTACTGTAAAAAGCAGAATGAGATAAAAGTTTCCCAAGGAAATAATATTTAATTAACTTTAGGTAACCTAAGGAGGAGTTTGGGGAAGGCTAAAAAATAAGTAGTATTTTCAACTTCACCATTTATGCTACAGCAGCAAATCTAGCCTTATTTTTTTAACAGAAGTAGATATATTTTATAAGGCAGTTGAACTAATATGGAGTGTTTAATAGTTTCAAAACCTTACTCAGTAATGTTAATAAAGACTGATGTTAGACAAATTAATAAAGAAGAAAAATCATTTAAAGTAGGAGTTGACAATATTTAGAAGAACACCTAACAGGAAGGATCATTCAACACTGAAGCAGAAGGGACCTTTTGATATGTATCACTGGCCTCCCTAAACTTATTTCAAATTAAGGAGTTACTACATTTATACTTCCAAAGATGATATGTACATGTAGCTGAGGCATGAATTCTTATAAAACCCCTTCTGCCCTGTGTTAGGTAAATAGTTAAATCCTATCCCCACTCTGACAGGACTGACAATGTAGCTCAGGTCAGCTTCGGACTTGTTATCTTCCCCCCTGAGTCCCTGGAGTTACTAGGAGTACAGAAAGGCACACCACACATAGTGCTAGCCTTTGTCTCTTGGTCTAACTGTAGAGAAAACACTGGCTCAGGATACATCTGGTAAATAAACACAGAATGTATAATGTCCTATATAAAACCTATTTAACTTTGTGATAAATTTTGCTTTATTTTTCCATTCAACCAGTTGTACCTTTTTTTTTCTTCCCAAGTGTAACTAGGGTTCTACTGTTTGAGTAGCATGGAAAACAATGGGGAATGATTTTAGAGCCAACCATACATATAATGGAACCAAATAGATACTTTAGGGAAACAGATCTTTCCTTTCGTAGCTATGTTGAGCACAGTCACCTCAGTGATTGAGGTTTCGTTTGGTTATTTTTTATTGTTTGAATTTTTTTTCCATACAATATATTCTGATTATGGATTTCCCTTTCTTAACTCCCCCCAGATCCTCCCCACTCCCCACCCCTCCGAATCGACATCCTTTCTTTCTCTCTTTCATTAGAAAGCAAACAGGTATCCAAAAAAATAAAATAAAGGTAATAATAAGATAAAAAACAAAAACAAACGAGAATCTAGATGGTGCTGGCAGCCATGGAGGCCTGAGGGTCATGCTTTCAAGGCTCTCAGAGGTGGCTGCAGCGGCTGTAGCCTTGCCCAGGCTATGGTCTGGATCTTTCCAGAGACTGAGAGTTCCAGTGCTTGTCTCCCAGCTGGTGAGGCAAGAATGAGAGAGGACCTCTGCAAAAAGAAAATAAAGGAGGCTGTGAAGAAAGGCAAGAGAGTAGATATCGCGTCTAGCAGGCACCGTGACTGGGCTCATCAAGAAACAGATCCTGGACTCCAGGGAAGCATGGGCATGCCTAGAAATGCGAAGGCAACACAATGCCCACCCCTACATCCCCCGACTTTCCCATTCCCCCACCCCCAGTGCCAAGCTGGGCATGGTGAGAAGTGGGTGAGTAGATGGTGGAGTGACGTGTGAGAGAAAGACACAAGCAAATAGGAGGTGGAGAAATGGAAGACAAGCCGTTTGTGGGCTGTGAAGAGAGGCAGAACAGGAGATGCAAGACCTTGGCTGTTCTTGGTCCTTGGGAAAGGTGAAATTGAAACAGTAGCAATCACAAACGATAGTGGTCCAATGCCTTTCTCCATAAAACTAACCGCTTTATGAGTTGCTGTGATTCCCAAAGTTTCATCCGAGTCCAGGAACAAGAGCAGTACCTGCAAGATGGAGACCCACAACAGACTGGAAATGTCCTGCTGTGTTAACTTCTCATTATTGGTCTATATGGTAAACTCTCTAGCTGGTTGTGGTCATGGTTCAACTGTGAGACTGGACAATTCTGTATTGAATTACGGTTTTACCACACTGTGTCTAACTTTGGCCAGAGCTTTATTTCCTTTGGAAGGTTTGGATTGGATAAACACTTGAAAACACCCAGAGCCCCTGCTCAATGCCTGCCCTGTCTTGCAGCATCAAGTATAAGGTACAGAGATGGGAGAGAAAGAGAAACGGAACAGCTTGATCACTATGAAGAGAGGCAGATATGGAGACCAGAGGGTGGAGAGAAACAGCCTAATGTGAGTAGCCTGCAAAGCCACCTGAGGCCATGGTGAAGTCCCGGCAATTCTCCTGCTGAGGGCCATGTCTGAGTCTGTACCCATGCAGCAGCAGGATTCTGTGTCCATGGTCCATGTCACCACCAAAGGCCATGTATCTGTTCTGGACTGCCACCTGGGAACACATTGATATCTAAGGGCTACAGAGAGCTGCTCCCCCATGCCCCCCACCCCAAGAGTGGCCCAGCAACTCACTCTGGCAGAACAATAGGGCTGGCCCTGGTGGCAGGGACGTTGGTGAGCAGGCCCTGAGGGCAAGAGAGCAGAACAGCTGGCCCTGCCCTTCACTGACTGCAGTTCTCAGAATAGGGGCCTTGCACCTTGACCTGTGGCAGGAGCTCACACGAGCCTGCCAGAGGGCTTGAGTGCAGGAGTGGCCTTGCCCCTTGCTGCGAGTGGCATTGGGTGAGCTAGCTGGGGCAGTGCTGGAGAGCTCATACTAATGGTGAAGATGAGGGAAAGCTGTAAGGCTGATCAACTCAGCTACTACCCAGGTCCAGATCCAAGGCTATGAGTTGGCCCACCCCAACATCCACCCCTTTATGAACTGCTGAAGTATGTAAAGGGGCCAGGCCTGCAGAGATCCAAAGCTGTAGAATCTCCATGGCACAGGGCAGCAACAGGATATCCACAAAGAGTCTCAGTGAGGACCATTATCGATAGCGAAGCAGAAGGCAGAGATCTTGAACTAGACTAAAGACTTATTGCAATAAACATTTGCAAGTAAAGATATATGGACTAAAGGGTGTACTGTGTGACTTACTGTGACACATTACAGCTTCTGGGACTAGATTTTTTTTGTCTTTTTTTTTATTTTTCTATTTTTTATTTTTATTTTGGAGGGGAGGTTGCAAGGGCAGAGGGCAGAAATTCCAAGGGAGAGGGAAATGAATAGGATTGGAGTGCATGACGTTAAATCCACATAAATCAATAAAAAGTTTTTAAAAAGGAATAGCAAAAATGGAAATAAATACAAAAATTAAAACGAACAAATCTGAACAGGGCAAAACAACAAAGAGCCAAGAAAAAGCAAAAGAGACACGTACAGATGTAGAGAGGCACACATTGGCATGCATAGAAATTCCCTAAAAACACAAAAGCAGGAACAATAACATATAAGCCAAAGGCCTGTAGCCTAAGAAAAAAAGGAGAAAGTCTCCAGACAAAACATTATGAGACAAAAATACCTTTGGGTCCGTTTTCAGTTTGCCATTTACTGCTGGGCATGGGGGCCTGGCCGTCATAGTGGTTTGTATTCCAGTAAGACTCCATTAGAGAAAACTATTTTTTTTTTATTTGTGAAAATTTCATATGTGCATGTAAAGTGTTGGTGTGGATTTGATCATTATTTTTTATTTTTTTATTCTTCTCTCATATGTTATATCCCAAGTACAGTTTCCCCTCTCTCTATACCTCCCAGCCCCTTCCCCCACCTGCCCTCTTCTGTAGTTCCACTCCTCTTCTGTTTCCCTTCAAAAGAGATCAGACCTTCCAAGGATATTAACCAAACATGGCTTAAGAAGTTATAATAAGACATTGGTTTTTAAGTGTATGAAATGTGAAGAAATGCATCTCAGAATCACTGTGAGAACAAATGATGCCGATGGCACTCCTAGATGAAGCAGTGAGCACTCAACAGATCTGAGTTTCTAAACCTATCCATTAGTATTTGGTGGGTGCCGTGATAGAAGAAATGCAGAAGAGAAGATGAGCAACTTATAGTCTAGTTCTTATGTAGCTCATCATGCTCACTGATAACTTAATAAATAGCAATAATTTGGATGCATATATGCATTCTCTACAAAAATGAGAAAATAGAGCTTTACAAATAAATATTTAGTCAATAAATAACATTTATAATTAGGACGAGCCCACAAGAAAATATTTTTCTAGTGTCACTATTCTGTTATGTGTACAATAATGCTTATTCTATATTATCTTTTGAATAAGTTGCACTTACGTTTTATGGACCTATGCTTACTGCAAATGTAAGACAATTATTTGAATTAGCAAATGATGCTACTTTGGCCAAATAACAGGTGAGTTTAGAATTTAAGTGTAGAAACATGTATTTGCACATATTACAATTCACTTGTCAACCTACCTGTTGTTATTGTCAAATAAAACTGATGAACATTCAGGTTTTACCAAATATTATTAATTTTCTGCATCATTACAAATGAACTCCAATATCCACTTCCAGCTATGCTGTAATGTCATGAAACATTAGTGCAGCTAATTGTGAGAATTAAAAAAATGCTAGAGAAATTGCAAGACCACAGTTTTAAAGAGAACTATGAAAGCCACAGAACTAAAAGAACTGCATTTCCCAGCAGCCTTGGGGATGAACTCATGCCAGCCTGTTTCACTGGAGTGTACTGATTCTTTTTGCTTCGGGCTGGCTCTCTTGGGGGAAGGAAAGCAGTACAGTTCTTGCCAGGAAGCAATGAGGAAACAAGATCAACACCTGAGTCTAGAGACATAGACAAGCCTTCTCCGTGGAGTTTTGATGAATCCTAAGGCTGAATGGAAGGAAACTTCCTGAAGGAGAAGTAAAATCTCCACAGTTCTCATGTTTCACCTTCTAATGAGAAAATAAATTCTAAAACCAGAGAGCTAGGGAAGGAAGTGAGCAGGGAAACATAAATTGATGTGCTCAAGAAACTAGTATACCAACATTCCACAGGTTCTATTTATACAGTGCTGTTTTCTTTTGAGATTATAATATAATTATATCATTTCTCTCTTCCCTTCCTTCCCTCCCTCCAAACTAACTCTACCATAAATACCTCCTTGATTTTCTTCAAATTCATAACCACTTTTTTCATTGATGGTTATTAAAATATATTCCTAAATATAATCTACTGTTTTTAAAATATGGATATAATAAGAGCTTGTCAAGTTATTTTCTGAAATGTGAATAAAATGTTTATTTTCTATGTCCCCAAGAAGCATCACATAATCTTACTAATAGAAGCACTGCTTGAAAATTCATATTTCTGTAACATATTAGCTTCTCCTACTTTTACTTAAACTTTCCCTTTCAAAAATTTACTTATTATTATATGCCAAACTGGCTTCTGGTATAATAATACAGAGATTTTATGTTTTTATTTATCTTTGAAATTTTAATTATATATTTTTATGTGTATAAGTGTTTTATCAGCACCACATGTGTGCATGATGCACAAAGAGGTCAGAAGTTCCCAGACTCCCTAGAACTGGAGTTACAGAAGATTGTGAGCTGCCATGTGAGTGCTGGTACTGAATTCAGGTCTTCTGCAGAAACAGTGAGTGCTCTTAATGACTTAGCCATCACTCTAGATAGCTCCATTATTCTGAGACTTTAAAATATTTTGTGAAAACAAAAATTAATAGATTACTTTTATTTTTAAACCATCCTTCATTATTAATAAAATAATAGTATTAGTATGTGATCTAACTTAAGCAGCCAGACTTGCATGCCTGAAGGGTTTCAATTGTGCCCATAATGTTCTTTGTATACTTCTGTGTTTGAGTTTACTATCAGGAAAACAAAACAAAGCATGTATTATTATGAGAGGCATAAACAAGCTATTTTTTTTCTATTTAAGGTAGTTGACTAGGTTGTGATGTTGCATTATAGTATTTTGAAGAGATCATTCTTCACACCAACAACACTGCTCTTAGGAAAGAGAGTTCAGTGAGGCAAGTAAAACAGGAAATTATCACTTTCCTAAGTAAACAACAGCAGACAGATCAAAAAAAATTGTAAGTTTTGAAATACCATCATACTGACTGAGTTTACTGTTACTTTCTTTCTAGTAGCCCTGACCCATTGTAGATTGAAATAAAGAACCCAGAGTGAGTACAGAAGGACAGATAGGGAGCACTATGGAGAGCTTGCTGGCTTTGGCTGAGTTCCTGGAAAGAAAGTTCATAACTAATGAGAGAAAAGATTGAATAAATAACCTAGTTTGTTTCCTCTTTTCCTTTCTTTGTGCCTTTTATTTCTTACTATTTTTTTCTATTCTCTCCCATGCTAAATCTAAGAAATCATATGTTTGAAAGTATCAAAGGAAAAAAAACAAAAAATATACGAAAGCCATGAAAAGAGAAACTTTTATGATGGGGGAATGTCTTTTTGTATGCTGTGAAAATATGTTTCTCTGATTGGTTGATAAACAAAGCTGTTTGGCCAATGGTGAGGCAGAATAGGGTTAGATGGGACATTCTAACTGGAGAGGAGGAAGTTGAAAGGCAGAACAGAGAGAACACTGCCAGCTGCTGCCATGAAAAGCAAGATGTAAAGATACCAGTAAGCCATGAGTCACATGGTAAAGTATAGATTTATAGAAATGGGTTAATTTAAGATGTAAGATCTAACTAGTGGGAAGCCTGAGCCAAAAGGCCATACAGTTTGTAACTAATATAAGCCTCTGTGTGTTTACTTGGGACTGGTGGATGAGAGAGATTTGTCCTGACCATGGGCTAGGCAGGACACAGGAAAACTCTGACTATACTTTTATTTAAGTTGAGGTAAAGTTCCAAAAGGCTATGTTCAATTTCCTCCACACATTTTTTTCTGCATCATATTTTCTGCCACTCAGCACCACAAGTATATGTCCTCCAAAAGGCAACAGAGTTAGCCCCAGGGAAATTTACTTACTACAGAGATTGCAAAGGAAAAAAGCTCAGAGAATCTAGAGGATTAAGTTTATTAAATTGGGTTAAACCACAAGGCTTATATGTATGGATTTTATCCTAATAAACATATCAAAGTCTTTGGAAAATTAATGTGATATTATCTTGAGGTCACAGACTGACTGCTAGGTGAAACACATCCAAGACCAACTTGAAAAACTCTATGAATGCTTTGAAAACTAAATGGACATTGCAGCCATGATTTATAGTAGGTAGGTTTATGTAGTGGGTGTTACAGATTTGTCCTGGAAGTACTACCCCCATTGAGGCTTCTGGTAACTGTCACACCTATGAGGCAGGGCCCAGACAGGAGTGCTTAAGACCTGAGATCCGGAAGTGCTGGCTCTCTTGGTTCCTGGGTCCTGGACGCTGGAGGTAGGCCAAGCAGAGTTCTCCAGAGAACACTGCTGGACTGTACTTCACCTTTCCCAAACCCTGTAACCTATCCCTTCACTTGTAAGTTACCCCACAAAATAAACCTCCTTTTTAACTATGTGGAGTTGCCTTAATATTTCAACCAATAGGTTGATAAGACCTAATCAAGACTAGATTGGCATAAAGTACTAAACAGTATCTTCCATAACCCTTAAACAAAAGTCAGAATGCCATACAATGTACAAAGAGTGATCAAAGCCTTTGATCTAAGAACCAACACTTATGCCTTTACTCATATAAAAAAAGGTAATTGATAAACTAATAATACAATGTTGGATGTGCCTAGAAAAAAGATATTATAAACAGGCTCAAATGAGCAGCTAGAAGCTCTCTTATTATACCTATTAAATATAGTAATTCAAAATATTTTAAAAACCAAAATGAATGGTTAGGAGATGGCTCAGTAAAGTGCTAGCTATACAAAGATGGAGACCTAAGCTTGATTCTCAGAACACATGTGAAAAGCTGGACATTGTGGCAAACAGCTGCAATACCAGCACTGGGGAGGGAAAGACAGGTAGATCATTGAAGCTTTCTGTACAACCATCCTAGCATTATTGGTGAGCCCCGGGTTTCAGTTTTTAGACCCTTTGTCAAAAACCAAGATAAATGTCAAGTGAGAAATGACACACAAATTGATTTTAGCCTCCATAAACACACACACACACACACACACACACACACACACAGACAGAGAGAGAGAGAGAGAGAGAGAACACATAAAAATAAATAAGTTAAACAATAAAATACAAAACAAAATTGAATGTCATAACCAAATAATATAATAAATCAAAGTTTCAGTGGATAACCTTAATAGTAAAATTGATGTGAAACATTGAAGAGTCAGTAAATGTGAAGACATATTGGTGGGGATCATCCAAGGAACAACAGAGAAGAGGAATAATGTGGGAATTCCATTCAGCCAATGGCTCTGGGGTACAAGCCCTAGGGCGTGCATGGCTTTGCCTGTGTGTGTGACCCCTTAAGACATCAGAGAGATAAGTCCAGCTCTCTCTTGGGTGGCAAGGACCAGGTCAGGTGAAGTGGAGCAGCTTGCAATCGGTCCACAGCTCCCCTGAGAAGAATGGCAGGACTCGGCAACTGAATCAGTGGCTGCATCTTCCTTATTCTGTATCAGTGAGTGTATTACCCCCATTTTATACTTTAATAAGTTCTTGAGATCCTTGAACAGACTCTAATGTTTTCACACAACAAAATTAGATAAGAACACTGGCAGAGAGGGGGGAGCTCAGCAACCTGTGGGATGACAGCAAAAATGACACCATTCTTATACATGGAGTCCCCAAACCAGAGATGAAAAAGTTCAACTATGAATACTTATTCTGAGAAACAATCTCAATGGTTGGTGTGGTGGCTAGTTTTATGTCAACTTGACATAAGCTAGAGTTATTTGTGAAGAGGGACATGAGGTTGAGAAAAAGCCTCCGTGAGACTGGCCTGTAGGAAAGTCTACACTGCATTTTCTTACTTAGTGATTGATGTAGGAAGGTCCAGTTCATCGTGGGCAGTGACATCCCTGGATGTGTGGTCCTGGACTGTATAAGAAATTAGACTGAACAAGCCATCGAGAGCAAATCAGTAAACAACACTCCTTCATGCCCTCTGCATCGGTGCCTGCTTCTAGGTTCCTCTCTTATTTAAATTCCTACCCTGACATTTTGCAGTGATGGACTGCACTGTGAAACTGTAAGCTGAGATAAACCATTTCCTCCACAACTTGTATTTTGTCATGGTGTTTTATCACAGCAATAGAAACCATAACTAAGATAGTTGACCAAAAAAAGCATACTCTGAAATTCAAAAAGTCAAATGGATACACACAGAATAAATCTAAAGAAATGTACATTTGCACACCATAATCATACCATAAAATGCTAACTGAAGAGGGTGTTACATAATCTTGGAAAGGGTTATAAGAAAAGAAATGAAAGCTCAGAATTCAATTGAATATGAAATTATTTATGAATAAAATTGAAATAATTACTGTAATTTACAGAAGATTTGCTTTAAAAATATGATATGTGTGTGTGAGGGTCATAGAACTAGAAAGTATATCAAGAGGGGAAGGAAGATCATAAGTGAGAGAGGACAAAAGAGAATGTAGTGTAATAATAATACATACAATAAGAAAACAGAGAGATACTTATGTGGAGTAGGAGGACCCAGTCAGGGGCAGGAAAGTACTATGGGGAAGGAAAATGGAGGAAAGCAACAAATTTGAGTAAACTAAAATAGCACATGTCTATGAAAATTCTCTAATGAAACCCATTAATTTGTATGATGACCTGAAACTTTAATTTGTAAATAAGTTACTAATAAAAGTTCTTTAGATTAAATGTCAACAACATCAGGGAAGAAATAATAAAATTAATATTGAATATAATTCTAACATTACACAAAGAGATAATCAAAATCACAATGAATAAATAAAGCAAAATATTAAATAAAAACTTTAATCTAAAGCAAAGGGAACTAATAGACAACTAGAAGTGATATGTTATATCTAAAGCCACACATTGCCAGCAATTACACTGAATATGAGTAGTAAACACTCTAATGAATAGGCAGAGGTTACCAGGATAAACAACTGAAAGCCTTTTTGTGCACTTCTTACAAAAAATCATCCAATTTGAATATGATTATTTAGAAATATTTAAACCACCTAGAAGGAGAATAAATCTTACCAAAGCTCCCCAATGGGGAAAAAAAGCTTAGCTTATAAGATGATAAATTGTTAAATATGTTATGATTGACATGATTTATGAATGATGATCACAAAGATGAACAATTTCAATAAATGGGATTGGTGATAACTTTTATTATTTTTGACTATCACATCTTTTTTGTTTTTCAAAATGAGCATTTGCTGAATTTTTCTGAAATATTTTCTAATAGATCATAATTTTCTTTGTATTTTTAACTTCATTATTTATTTGTGTGTGTGTGTGTGTGTGTGTGTTGTTTGTGTGTTGGCATGTGTGGAATACCAGACATGTGAAGGTCAGAGGATAGCTGTGTGGAGTTGAAGCTCTCCTTCCACCTTTACTTAGTTTCAGATTGCAAACTTTCATTAACTTGAACTTTTATAGATGAACCATCTGTTGGTTTATGCTTAGTAACATGCAAATAAAAATAGCAAATGCCTTTGTTAAGCCAGAGAAAGATGAACTGGAGAAATAAACAAAATTTTATCACCAAAGAGTAGATTTTAGGGAACGTTGAAAGTTGGAGACGAGCAATAGTGATGAGTAAAGTTTATGCTTTTGTAGACTTCAACACTCTATCAATATATCAAGTGTCTATTAGAAGGAGTGATTTCTACTGAGGAAAGATAAATGATTTAATTGAAGAACATAGTGAGGGACACTTTTTACTGGATAAAAAAAAACTTCTGGTTAGAAATACTTAGAAAATGGAACATTTGGGTATCAATTCCACAAGCCCTAGAATGTGAAATACAGACTGAGAGATATAGGCAGCTAGAATTTAACTTTAGAAGACATAGTTTTAAAGGTCTAGCTACAGAAAGGCAATTTGTTTAAATGACTGAGGGCACATCAAGGGGCTCCACATCTCAAAGTCGAGTGTGGTCCGTGGCCACTTGGTAATGATTACTACCCTTAGCTGAGAATGGCTATTGCAGTTGGTTACCTGAAGATAGTGGTATTAATATGAAGGAACAATAAATAAATTGCCTTGCTCCATAAGTTCCCTCTTAAGTACATCTCTGATTGCTACAGTAATTTAACCTTCAACTCATTTCCCTAAATTACTTGTAAACATGCTTTATTAAACATTCATTTAAAATATGTTTAAATATGTATGTACCTATGTATTTGGATATTTTGTAAACCTGAGATACAACTGGGCAGTTTTGGCGAGTGATAGTTTAGCAAATGAGTCACCTCTTCAAATCTTTGAAAACATGTTTGGAGTTTGAATGAAGTAAATACTTCTTAGCAAAGCTGTTTGTTTTTTAGTCAGTAAATATTTATTGGCCACTTAAAAGGAAGATAAGCATTGTTTTTGGTAGCTACAGTAGTTTTAATAGAAAGTAATAATTGATAGTTCAAAATCAATGGGTTATTAAAATTTATTAAATATGAAAAATTGAGAATAGTTGCTTAGAATAGAATATACTGATAGTGCTTCAGTGTGCATTTTTCTCTAGAATGAAGCAATTAAATGGACAATCTGAGAATGAAGGCCAGCATTAAAGGTTGCATAAGCTGAATGCAGAAATGTGAGCAATGTGGCTGTTATACTCAGTGATGCAGATTTGAATAATTTCAAAGGGAGGGTCTGCTGGTAAACACAAGATGCCTAGATAACATCCCCCCTCTAAATTTCTGATGCTTGCAGTGTACCTACAAATGATATAATGACATGAAGACACAAAGTAAAATGTCGGTTGTATGGGAAAGAGGACCTCGTGACTTCTCAGTCACAGAGAAGAAAGATCACCCACTGCATTACTTGCTATTCAACATCCTAACATTAAAAATTAAGGAGGACCCAAAGAGGGATGCATGGATCACCCAGGGAAGGGGAAATAGATCTCCATAAGTAAACTGGGCATGAGGGGTGGGCAATGGAGTGGAGGGGATGGGGGATGAGAACACAAGGGAACTGCATGGTCAAGCTGGAACAGAGATGGAGTGGGAGAGCAATGAAAGAGATATCATTATAGAGGGAGACATCATGGGGATATGGAGAAACCAGGTGCTAGGGAAGTTCCCAGAAATCCACAAGGATGACCCCAGCTTAGACTATTAGCATTAGCGGAGAGGGTACCTGAACTGGCTTACTCCAGTAATCAGATTGGTGAATACTATAACTGTCATCATAGAGCCTTTCTCCAGTAAATGATAGAAGCACGTGCAGAGATCCACAGCCAAACACCAGGCTGAGCTCCAGGAGTCCAGTTGAGGAGAGAGAAGAGGGATTCTATGAGCAAGGGGCATCAAGATCATGATGGGGAAATCAACAGAGACAACCAAACCAAACTAGTGGGAACTCATGAAATTTAGACCAACACCTGTGGAGCCTCCACAGGCCTGGACTAGGCCATTTGCATAAGCAAGACAGTTGTGTAGCTTGATCTGCTTAAGGGTCCCTCTTGTAGTAGGATCAGGATCCATCCCTGGTGCATGAGGTGGCTTTTGGGAGCCCATTACCTATAATGGGACACCTTGCACAGCCTTGAGGCAGGGAGAGGGGCTTGGACCTGCCTCAACTGGATGTACCATGCTCTGCTGACTCCCAGTGGGAGGGCTTACCTTCTTGTAGGAGGGAATGGGGGGTTGGTTGGGGGAGGAGGCTGAAGGGGCTGGAACAGGAAAGAGGGGGTTCAGTGATTGGTATGTAAAACGAATAAAAATTTTCTTAATAAAAAAAGAAATAAAAAAATCATACTACGTAGATATGGACAAAATCCTCTGTGAAGATTTTTTTTAAGTACTACTTAAAAACTTGGGTAACCTTCATAAACTATAGCCCGTGTCCTAATTCTCACTTATAATTCTAAACAATTAAATAAAGGAGAAATGTGTAATAGATTGCAAAGGGAGATATTACACACCCACAAGTGTATATTGGCAAGTTGTCTTTTCTAAATGAGAGCAGATGTATAGTCTTGGCTATAAACCAGTTTATTTATCCTTCAGCAGGTGTCATCCATCAGAGTGGATGACTAATTGAAAAAGAAAGCAGCCCACGAAAGGCACCACATGGCACCGTTCATGCTCTCCTAAAGTGTCCTCACCCCATTGCCTGCTAGGAAGCTACCACGAATAACTTGTCTAGGGATTGAATTTCAGCTCCATGAATCTGAACAAATTACTTGAATGTCAGGATTTATGCTGCCAGCACCTGTATCCTATTGTTTGAATCTTATTTGCATGCCAAAAGGAAGTCCTGAAATCCTCTGAAAGATAATTGGAATTACTTACATGTCACTTAATGAGGAGGAGGCTCTGTTTTCAATAATTTATAGAATACACTCAATCTGCCTCTGCAATAGGACTGTTAGGGAGATAATGTATTTATTTACTATACTGCAGGTAATAGACCTGGTAAAGAGATGGTAAATGCCTTGCCCAAGCTAGTATGAAATGAAAACTGTCAGAGTAACTATTCAGACAGGCATTCTGGATCTGAATTCTTAGCCATTACAGGATTATTAATACTTATTTAGGGTTCTGAAAAAATGTGAAGCAGAAAAAAATTTTAAAGCAATTATTTACAGAATTTTTAACAAAATTACTACACATTTATATTCCTGTCTATGAAAGATGTGCCAATTGTTGAGCCAACACATACCTCCTTTGTTCATGAAACTATTATATTTAGAGCAAACTGATTAAAAATAGGTAAATTCAATTTTGTGAATAACTAAACTTACTGTCCTTAAGTTTGGGCACTTCTCAGAGCCTGACTTCAAACACCTCAAAAGTCTTTTCCTTTTAAAAGGCTAGAGTGAGGCTTCCCTTTCTTTCCACTCACCCCTCTGTGGAATTGAGCCCTAGGTCAGCTGCACTGTGGGTAATAAATTCTGTATAATCCCATTCTTAGGAATGTGGATGGGGGTGGTGACTAGCTTGAAATACAGCAACTAAAATTTGATAGCATTTTCGTATTAGTGACCAGGAAATACAAATTTCTGCAGATATAATGAATGTTTCGGATAGATCAAATTTAAGTGACTATTAAAGCAGATCATCTTCATGGGATCCAACAGAAAAGCCTTTCAAAGGCAACAATGGCCTTGTAGGAACAGGCCATTCTCGGATCTTCTACGAAGGGAACTGAAAACCCCACCGATGTGAATAGACTAGGAAACTGAGTTTTCCCTAGTCTTCCATCTGACACTGTTGACTTATGAGCAGGGTAAAGCCTCAATAAGCACCCAGATGAGCCACATGTGGACATTTGACCTTCATGAGGTACATGGTAATGAAATTATGTCAACTGGCTATAAATGGTTATTTTCATGATAATTTGTTGTTCTGTAACAAAGTTTGGTTTGCTAAATTGATTGAGTAAGGAACAGGTGATGGCAGTTGCTGGTGGAGCTGTAGCCATGTTAAAGCAGACCTCTTTTCTGAAATACTTAGAAATACAGGACTTTTACTTTTTCTTCTTAGATCTCTCTTTTTTTTCTTGTTAAAAATACTTATTGAATCTGGGATTGCTTCCTGGATACTCTGGGCTTCCTAACTATTTGGAGCTTCCATTATTTCCCCACAACCATGGTTGCTATGGGGCTACTAGTCTGTCACTGGGTTTCTTGATGACCTCTATTCCTAAATCAATAGACAGTATTTTCTCTTCCTCTTCTTCACCTCTTTTCCTGGCAACTACTGAGATTTACACCTTGCACCCTCAGGATTTTCTTTCAAACTACAATAAAATTGTCCTTGAGCATCAAAGAAGTAAAGAAACAAATAAGAGAAATACCTGGGGCATTCACGATGTACAATTTTGAGTGTGTGGTGACAATGTTTTCAGAGAGGATTAACTAAGGGTAAGGGTGCCCCTGAATGTGGTTGCTGAACTAGATAAAATTAAAAGCAGAGAAAACAAGCTGAACATCAGCATTCCTCTCTGCTTTTCTGTTCCATGCAGATGTGAGCGAACAATACAAGGCTCACACCACCACAGCTTCCCCCTATGACAGACCAGACCCTCTCAATCAGCAGGCAAAAATAATGCCTTCTATCCTTAAGTTCCTCTCTGTGAGATATTTTGTCAGAATAAGAAGAAAAACCAATATAATTATTATCTCCTATATCTATCCATCAAAAATGACTTGTTTCATACTTGTGGTTAAATTCCTGCATTTTGCCCAACTCTAAAGCCATTCCTGACCATTTTAAAGGAGTCATTATCTTATAACTGAACTATCTTACCTACAGAATTTATTATTTAATTTGAAATGTGTTTTCTACTTTCTTCTATTTTAAAAATTAGAAAATTTATGTATAAATGGTGCTGGTAGCTGCTCCCAATTTCCTTTCTGTGTTTAAGGTTTTCTAATGTTTTAATAGCAGACATTACTGTGTTGGTGTGATCTTAGGATATATGAATAAATGATAAATTTATTATATAGAACATGCACCAATTGATGAAAAATTATATGTAGGTATCTGTATGCATACCCAGGCAAGGAGCAGATATCTAAATAGTCACAGAAATCTTAATGCTGGTTATTGCTGTATTGAGATTTCAAGTGATTTTATTTTCTTCATAATTATAGCATGCATGGTATAAATTATCTACAACCAATCATATATTATTTTGTATTCAAATCAAAGATGTTTTTCTCTGAGACAAAATGGATAATTGTGCAAAAACATTCTAAAATATTGACAGTAACTGTCATGATTGATGGGAAAGTGAACAGCATTGCTTGTCATTCTCATTGTGGAGATGTGAAGTTATAATTTAGACACGTGTTCCATGAAAACATTTCTTTTTTTTTTTTTTTTTTTGTTTTTTCAGGGTTGGTTTTTTTTTTTTTCTTTGCGCCTTTCCTGGAACTCACTTTGGAGACCAGGCTGGCCTCAAACTCACAGAGATCCTCCTGCCTCTGCCTCCCGAGTGCTGGGATTAAAGGCGTGCGCCACCACCGCCCAGCCTCATGAAAACATTTCTAACAACATACAGTCCATAGTGTAAAGATCCAAACATGAATTAGTACTCCTGTCTGTGTTCAGCTCCAGGGTCTTCAGAGTAAAATCCATTCCTCCTATAGGTCATCTCACTCATTCACATACACTGCTCCATATTTTTTTTTTTTTTTTCGAGACAGGGTTCTCTGCGTAGTTTTGGTTCCTGTCCTTGATCTTGCTCTGTAGACCAGGCTGGCCTCTAACTCACAGAATTCCGCCGGGCTCTGCCTCCAATTCCCAGCAACTACATGGTGGCCCACTATCTTTTAAGACATGTTTTAAATTATTTAAAAAAAAATTTTGTGTGTGTGCATGTGGCTATGTTCACATGTGGGAACATGTATGCCAGGACAAACTTGTGGAGGTGACAGGACAGCTTACTGGAGTCAGTTCTCTCCGTCCAGTATGAGAACCTCAGGGATTGAACTCAGCTCATCTGTTTTGGAGGCATGTACTTTTAGCAGGTGAATTATCTAGCTGTTGACAAAAGAAAAATGTTTATTCTAAAAAGTGAAGTTATATTTTGAAGTGTCTTGACAAACTTGACATAGTGCTGCATGTCCAGCACCGTGAAGGTGGAGGCAAGAGAATCAGGAGTTCAAGGTCACAATCAGTAGATAGCAAGTTTGAGGCCAACCTGGGCTACATGAGAACCTGTCTCTAAGAAAAACAAAACTAAGTGAAAATATCTAGATACAGCTGACTTGTGGTAGGCATTCATATTATTCACCTAGGAATCCTGATGAAAACTAAAGGAAAGAAACATATTTCAAGAATGAGACCTGATGCATTTTGACTTTGGTTTTCATGTGTGAACACTCTACTGTGGTTAAGGCATGGGGCATTTCCATAGCCCTCCCCAGGGATCTTTTACATACACTCAGTCCACATCACAAGGATTGCTGCTTCTATAAAATAGTGTTTTGTATTTTGAACACATACATGCATATATAAAATAAAATAAAATATATATTTCATTTTTATTTAGCAAAATTATTTCTATTTTGTATTGTTTTTGTATCAACAAAATGGTCATTTTGTTGCTGACTATGTTTATTTATGAATATTCTTTATCCACAAGTTTACAAACATTTGTTTTCTATTTATCACTATTTTAAATAAGGGTACTGTAAAAACTCTGAATTTTCTTATGTGAAGATGATTTCATTTGTTTGGAGTTAATACTTAGCAATTAAAATAATGGGCTTCTAGAAAGGTAAATTTTAAAATAATAAGCCCTGAAAGCATACATACAAGTAACATTGCACAGATTGAGTAGGTTACACACACACACACACACACACACATTAAATGTATATAACATTAATTGAATAAAAAGAGCATGAATTTTAATGACAGCAATATGAGAGGGTTTGAGAGGAGGGTACAGGTGAACTGATGCAATTATGTTATAGTCTAAAAACTAAAAGAAATATTTTTAAATGCTTCTACTTGACACACAACTGTGCACACATTTACAATGTGTAATGTTTAGACCAAAGTAAAAGTATATCCATTATCTTAAACAGTAATCAAATAATTGAGTTGAAAGTGTTTAAAAGCATTCTTTCTGCCATATATTTAGATATACATAATTATTTTCAACTACTATTGCCTATCCTGCCATAACCATATCAGAGGTCAGATCATCGAGCCCACTGCACCCGTATACCGGTTAACCTCCAATCTTCCATTCCATTCTCTTACCTCACCTAACTTTTCATTACCATTAGCCACTCTCTTCCGTGAGATCAGTCATCGGTCTTTCTGTGTCTGACGTATTGCACTTGACACAGACTCCAGTTCCGTCAGTGCTACCGTCAGTGATAGGACTGTATTGTGTACTGTATCTTTTCTTCACTCTTGTATCACAGCTGTGACATGCTGGAAGTTTTGAAATGCAAGAAAGATGGTTTCCAGGGATTAAATGAAGTTTGAGAATGATAGCAAGTATAGTTATAAAAGGGTGACAACCAGAGCCAGTAAGAACTGTGGCGTTTACTTTCTTTCTTTTTTTTTATTAAGAAAAAATTGTTTTTTCATTTTACATACCAACCACAGATCCCCCTCTTCCCTCCTTCGGCATTTTCTTTTTCTATTTTTGTGTTGGCATTTTGACTATAGCAGGCAACGTAAGTACTAAGTTGATAAGTTGTCTAAATTTTATAGAATATAGCTATGAGCACAATGTGGAATAAACAGATATCATCACTTTGTTATGTTTTAGAATAAAAATGGTAAATATATGCTAATTATATGTTTACATTTCTCCTAGATATCATTATTATTATTATTATTATTATTATTATTATTATTTGGTTTTTCGAGACAGGGTTTGAAAGAGTTAAACATGAGAAAGAGGAACGAATACCAGTCCCAGGCCCCCAAACCGTTGGCCTCAACAGAATATTCTCGTGATATTTCTTGTGGCATCCTGTAGCCTCAGCAGAATAATCTTGTGACATTGTCTGGGTCTAGCAGAACATCCTGTGGCTATTCTAGGAAGAAAAACAGCCCCCATGGAAAGTCCCCATAGCTGATCTCCCCCTCCCCAGTGCTGATCTTTAAACTAGCCAATTATGTATTGCCCCGAATGCTATGCTAATTTTGTGGGTGTTGCCTTTAAAAGATGCCTGAAATTGCTGTCTGGGGCTCCTCTCACTGAATAGTGCAGGGGGCCCGTTTGCGTAAATGATCAATAAAAGCCTCTTGATGATTGTATCAACTGGTTTGACGTCCGGGTTTCTGGGGCGCCCACCTGAGAAGGTAGTATCCTGAGTCTGGGGTCTATCAGGTTTCTCTGTGTAGTTTTGGTGCCTGTCCAGGATCTCACTGTGTAGACCTATCTGGCCTTAAACTCACAGAGATCCCCCTGGCTCTGCTTCCCAAGTGCTGGGATTAAAGGAGGCCCAGTTCGATTTTTTTTTTAATTCATACAAATTTTCCCTCTTCATATTCTAACATTCTTGTATAACCCAACATTTAGATAAGTTGGTGATTAAATTTGCTTATGATTTACTTTAAGAATTAGTAACACTTTTAATTTATTATTATTGTTGTGTGTGTGTGTGTGTGTGTGTGTGTGTGTGTGTGAATGCAGTTGTGAGTTGCCCATGATGTTCTGTCCCCAAAACCTTACCTCTTGTTGTGACTAATATTTATAAAAGGGCTATAATTTGAATATTCAAATAGGCCAAGAATTAGCAAGGTTCAAATTCATCCCACAATTTTTTGGTGTTTATGTCTAATGTATTCAGTTAATAATAGTTGAATAATTTTCCAGTTATTTATTTATATTATGTGTCTTTGATCTTACATTATAAGTTTTTCAAAGGTCACTTAAGCTTGTTAAAAAGTTCAGAAACCACTGTAAATGTTACAGACTCAAGAGAAAAGTTTTCCCCAATGGAAGTCTTGCAGCTCTGAAGGGAAAGGTATCCTAGCAGTAAGGAGCCAAAGAATATCACAAACACCACACTGGAAAACAAACCTCACCCAACAGGTTCATTAGAAAAGACACAAGAAAGTGGCTGGCTCAGCAACAAAGAACTGAGAGGGAGACAGCCTTTGTATAGGCTTTCTTGGGAGCAGGGTTTTCCAGGAGATTTCCAGGGTGGGGATTGGTGGGATTTCAAGTCCTGAGCTTGGGGTGAGCCCAGGGATTGGTGGCATCTTGAGCTCAGTTATTGGCGGGTTTCCAAGCTCAAGGATTGGTAGGTTTTCAAAGATCAGGGATTGATGCATTTTGAAAACCTGAAAGTGAGCTCAAACTTTTTATGCTACAATAGGAGCCTGGTTTAGTGACTCTTAAATTTATATATAATATTCACATTGCTATATTTTTTTTCTTGAGACATATCAAGTGCTGGGTAATTTCAGAAAAGGTGCTATTTGTACCTGTTTTTGAAGAAAAATGAAATCTGTGTGCCAGTTCCCATGGAGATGGATTAAATTGCATGAATTAAAACTGCGTCTGCCTTAATTAATTACGTGATATACACCAATCAAGATGAAACTATCAAAGATGAACCTATAAAGGAAATAAATTTTTATACTGCTATGGTGTGATGACAATTTTTAGTTGTCAACTTGATTGTATCTGGAATTAATAAAACCCCCAAATGACTAGGTACATATACCTGTAAGAGATTCTGGCTTAGTTAGATCATTTAAAGTGGGAACATCCACTTCTGATCCAGATTTTTGAGATAGGAAGACACACCTTTAATCTAGATCTTTTGAGGTAGAGAGACCCACCTCTAATCTGGGCCATACCTTCTGCTGGTGGCCTATTTAAAGGATATGAAAGAAGGAAGGTCTTTCTTTTTTCCTGCTTGCTTTTGATTTCTCTAGCAAGTCCATTTCTTCACTGGCATTTGAACAAAGCTTTTTAACAAAGCTTAAGTGACCTTTGAAAACCTTATAATATAAGAACAAAGACACATAATATAAATAAATAACTGGAAAATTATTCAACTATTATTAACTGAATACATTAGAAATAAATTCCAAAAAAAATGTGGGATGAATTTGAACCTTGCTAATTCTTGGCCTATTTGAATATTCAAACTATAGCCTTTCTATAAATATTAGTCACACCAAGAGGTAAGGTTTTGGGGACAGAACATCATGGAATACTCACAACTGCATTCACACACACACACACACACACACACACACACACACACACACACACACACATTGCTGGAGTTTCCTCTCCGGGTCCCACCAAGCCCCGGTAGTCCTGCAGCCCACTTATAAAATAAACACACAGACGCTTATATTATTTACAAACTGACTGCAGCAGGCTTCTTGTTATCTGGTTTTTCTGTCTTAAATTAACCCATATCTATTAGTCTATAAGTTGCCACGTGGCTCGTGACTTACCAGTACCTTACATCTCGCTTGTCATGGTGGCAGCTGGCAGTGCCTCTCTGCCTTCCACCTCCCAGAATTCTCTTCTCTGCTTGTCCCGCCTATACTTCCTGCCTGGCTACTGGCCAATCAGTGTTTTATTTATTAACCAATCAGAGCAACACATTTGACATACAGAATACCCCACAGCGCGCACGTGTGTGCGTGTGCATGCACACACACACACACACACACACCAATAATAATAAATTAAAACTGTTATAGCCTACTTCTTCAGGATTGCTGCATATCCTGAAAACCATCTAAGACAGGCATGCAGGCTTGTGGACTGAGAAACGATTGGATTCTTGGACTTTCTATTGGTACTGTTTCTCTGGAGAACTATGACTAATACACATGGATATGTCATAGGAAAAAGCAATTGGTGTCATTAAAACATACATTCGTATTGAATTTTTATAGAACATTTGATATTCTGGAAATACTCCTGTTTTCAGCTCCCTGTGACAAAGCGAGAGAATTTTAAATTTGAAACAGAAGAAAACACTGTTATCACCAACAGTTAAATGTGAGAAGAAAATTTAACAGGTGAATTTGGGATAGTGCAAAATTCTAAGCAGTTAGCAGTAAGTTGCATAAAAGCAATGGATTTCTCTTAGCTTATAAGAGTGATATTTATAGCCAAATCATTGTATGGGGAAAAAAGATAGGATTAAGCCTCATTTCTATATTAATATCCAGAGACAGAAAAGTGAGACTTTATGAGAAGATAAAATGACCCAAAAGTAAAGAAAGGAACCTGAACTCCATAGCTGAGTTCTTAGCACAAAGGAGATTTATTTGCCCCAGAGGGACAGAAGGCAGAGAAAAAGAGACAAACACAGGAGATAGAGGACAAGGAAGAAGAGAAAAGGCAGAAAGGAGACAGGGGTTAGGGGTATATGTCTCAGAGGACAAAGAACTGCCTCTAGATAGAAGGGAGACAGATGTGGCCCATAGGAAAATGGCAGTTTGTAAAGGTACAGGGGGAAACCCAGAGTTAGAAATTTTTTACATTTAACTGGGTATGTTGATTCAAAGAACCAAGGGGGTCTTTAATTGCTGGACTTCAATACTTTGATAGCTGGACCTTGGTAGTCAGCCTCAGGAGGAGAAAGTGGTCAAATAAAGGGACAGGTGTGGTGGCCAGTCTTGCTTGCATGTGCTTGTCACATGCTTGACTGGCACTCCCCATGCTCGCCATATGCTCAGAGTTCCTTCAGAACCCATTTAGTACACCCTAGAACATAGTATGCAATGTATTGTGTGTGAAAAAATCTTCCCAGGGGAGTTGCAACACACACACACACACACACACACACACACACACACACACACATACACACACACATATACATACATACATACATACATACATACATACATATATGTATACACACACACACACACACACACACACACACATATACACACCCCAGTTAGGGAACCCACAACAGACCAAAGTACAGATACCACCAAAGTTCAGCTTGGTGAATCAATGAACTTTATTGAGGTAACCTACAGGAATATGGATGGAGGATTACTTCCAGGAGGAGAAATGACTTAAAGACAGCTGTATCACCAAGGCCTCTGTTCTCCAGCATGGGTAACAGCTCACAAGTCTGAGAAGCTGTGGCATATTGTACAACCTATAGGCAGCTCAAGGTTGCATTGTCCTTTCCAGGTGCTTCAGTTAGTCTATCCCTCTTCCAAGTGTCAGGGTCCTCGAGAAGTTCCACAAAAGACCACGAAACACGAATGCAATCAGCAAGTGCTATGGGATGGTCTGTATGTCAAATTGCTCTGATTGGTCAATAAACAAAACACTGATTGGCCAGTGGCCAGGCAGGAAGAAATATAGGCGGGACTAACAGAGAGGATAACTGAGAGAACAGGAAGGCAGAGGGCGGCTTGCCAGCCGCCGCCATGACAAGCAGCATGTGAAGATGCTGGTAAGCCACGAGCCACGTGGCAAGGTATAGATTTATAGAAATGGATTAATTTAAGATATAAGAACAGTTAGCAAGAAGCTTGCCATGGCCATACAGTTTGTAACCAATATAAGTCTCTGTGTTTATTTGGTTGGGTCTGAGCGGCTGTGGGACTGGTGGGTGACAGAGATTTGTCCTGACTGTGGGCCAGGCAGGAAAACTCTAGCTACAAGCAATAGTGTTTATTATATCAGCATACAAGCAGGGTCATTCACCTGTACAAAATGGCAATGATCCTGACAGGGAAGTGGGGTCTCCTGTTAAGCACAGCTAAGGGGAGTTGCAGGGACAGTTAGGTCATTTCATTCATAATTTGTTAAGCAAGCAGCAGTTACATTAGTATAGTTTTAATTGACTGAGATTTAGTCTTACCATTTTTGGACACATCTACACAAGCTTGGACATAACTCAGAAGGTGGCTGCTGGGTTTGTCCTTGAGATACCGTGAGGCTGACTTAGGCCCTCTGTGTTTGTTCTCTCCCTTGACCCTGAATATAAGAGCCTTGTAGATAAATGGCTTGTTGGAAAAGACACTGGTTTTGCCTTTCTCAGAGGACTGAAACCTAAATTCAGTTGTGAAAATTAGAGAATTTAATCCCTTCATAGTCAGCTCAGTTGATTTCTGCTTCTTCCAGGAAGCTGGTCTGTCTCAGAGTCTTCTTTGTAGCTTTTGTTCTCTGAAAGTCTTTTTTCAGCTTAGTTTTACTTCATCTGAGAGGGACACTCAGCCTTTATTGCTTACTCTGGCAGGCAGGGGCCTAGTGAATCTGGTCAATGTCAGGGATTTCCTGAAGCTGTTTTTAGTTGTTTACCTTCCTGCTTACATAACTTCCAGGCAGGATGGAATGTTTCAACCTTGGCGGAAACTGCTACGCAATAAATCAGAAATGGAAGGAAATGCTATTGCCGCTATTCTGATTATTATGAAACTGGACAATGGAAAAGTAAAATGAATAAACTCTGATATGTAGTTTATTGTTCTCTGAGTTTTAAGATTCATTTAAATTATCTACAGCTAAGCTCTAGTGTTCTTATTTGCATGACAATTATTAGTTCTGTGAAAATTAAAAAAATCAGATTCTTGTTTACTCTGTATATTTTTATTTTAGGGAGAATTATTTCAATTAGATGAAACTATTGAACAGAGATTATTTTTTGAAATTAAATGTGAACTTTAATTAACTTTTTTTCAGTTAATGTATCCAAGTAGTTTAAATAGTACTGAATAGTGTGTATGAGGCTCAAACTCATCATTTCCTCCTTTGCAGCTGGACTCCATGCCATTCAATCTCTTAAAAACACAGTAAAAGATTCATAAACGTTGGAAATAATATATTACCAACATGTATAAGTAAATCTAGAAACATGACTATAGCAAAACATGATTGTGCATGAACCTAATAAGCTAAATGTTTAGTTATTCTATTTTAGTAATGGCTAAATTCATCAAATGGAAGATAGGTGGACTTCAAGAAGAGCATTGTTGAAGTGAGAGAAGAAAACAACACAATGTGCAGGTCTTGTGAGGAGAGAGCTCAGAAATAAGATGATCATAGCTAAAGTGAACAAGATTAACTGGTTTGGGGGAAAAAGAACATAAAAAGGGACACATATTAGAAATAGGATGATCATAGCTAAAGCGAACAAGATTAACTGGTTTGGGGGAAAAAGAACATTAAAAAGGGACACATTTTATATACCATATTCAGGTTTTCTAAAAAAGTTCTTTGTACTTGAAAAAAAAATCAAGTTGATTTGTTTTTCTGGGTATATTTAAGAACAAAAAAGTGGTTCCTTAAGATTGTAAGGGCCAGAGGTGATGGATGGGTGACTCCAAGGAATTAGGGTCTTCTAGATACAGCAGGAGTGATAAACATATGATCTCAGAGATTGTGGCAGCATGCACAAGACCAGCACACCCTCAAGGCAGACAGGGTACCAGCACAGAATGAACACAGGTCCCACCAACAACTCAGAAGCTATCTACAATTGCTAACCACTGGCAAAGGGAACATCAGTTTTCTCCAAAGGAGTCTCAGTAGGCATATCAACCACTCTCGAGGGCTGGCTCCATGACCAGAAGTAGTTGACCAACACAAAACAAACTCAGTGTTATTTCTGTGGAGGATTTTTTGTTTCATTTTGCATTGTTTCATCATTTGTACATCTTATTGGCCTTTTGCTTGTTTCTTTTGATTTTTAAAAAGTTTTTCTTGTTTGTCTTTGGTTCTGTTTTTTGTTTGTTTTATTTTTTAAGATTTTTTGAAAGCAAGAGAGAGAAAGAATATAAAATTGTATGGGCAAAGATGTGAGAAAGATCTGGAAGAAATTGCAGGAGGAAAAAAACATGTCCCAAATATACTGTCTAAATTTCTTTCCAATAAAAATGAAAAAAGAATAAAAGAATTAAGATTATTTAATTAATATAATTCATAATCTGGAACATGTTTTTTATTTATTTGAGGTTCATACAATTATAATTTAATATAGAACTCACTAAAAATAGTTGATATTCCTCAATTAACTATTAATTAATTTCTAAAATCAAAATGACTTGAATCTTTGAGAGTAAATAAGAATGAACTAATTTCCTATTAAACATTAATTGATATAAATTTCAGTTAGGATTGTGAATAAAGACTGTATGTATGTTTTAGTTTTCTTCTTTGAGAGCAAATGGAGAAAATTGTAGGAGATGAAAGTATGAAGACTTTTTGCTTTGTGTTATGAACGAGAACTTCTTTGCATCTGTCTGAGTCCTTTATATTACGCTACTGTGAATGTGTAAAAGTAGTACCACCTAATTTCTAGTAAAACCATAAAAACTCACTATAACTTTTTTTGCAAATTTTCTCATCAATTTAATAATTTATTAAAATTTTGTCATAAATTTTATATAGGAAATCATATCAAATTCCACAGTGAATATAAGCTTAGGCAAGAAGCTTTTATCACTACTAACTAGCAAAGCCAAACAGGTAAGACAAAATGTCCATGTTAACTATAATTAAATGATAACCCAACTATATAAAGTGGCATTTGAGGTTGCCTTGGCATTGTGACCAGGCCTGGATTCAAGCTCACATTTTAGTTCACTGTCCTTCAGCTCCTTCATGTGTGATGAGAACCTGTCTGAATGTCTAGGTGAATTTACTAGGCACACTGGAAATTCAGTGTTGAGGAGAATACATTAGTATTACTAATCCTACAGTAAGAAACCAAGGTCAAAGACAGTGAAAAGAACACATGCTGTCACACATGTGGAACAATACCTTCTGAGAAATCACTCACTTTCCAACATTTCTACTCTTTTTTTTTTCCCGTCTTATTTTTTTAAGGACAGTTTTTTTTTCTTACATACTCTATTCTGATTACAGTTTCCCTCCCTCTACAATTCTCACTTCCTAAACACCTTTCCCTCCCATCCAGATCTCCTCCCTTTCTGTCTCTCACTAAACAAACAGGTTTCTAAGGATTCCAATATAACATAACAAAACATAACATGGTAAAACAAAATATGACACATTGGAATTGGACAAAACAAACAAACAGAAGGAAAAGAAGACACACACACAAAAAAACCAGACATCCACTCATTCACACTCAGCATTCCAAAAAAGAACAGTAAACTGGAAGCCAGATATATGCAGACAGGACCTGATGCAGACCCACGCAGGCACTTTTCTTGCTGCCTCAGTCTCTGTGAGTTCATGTGAACTTCCATCATGCTGAGTTGGCGAGCATGGCTTTCTTGGTGTCCTCTATTCCTTCTGGCTTTTTTTTTTCCTTCGAGACAGGGTTTCTCTGTGTAGCTTTGTGCCTGTGTAGCTTTGTGCCTTTCCTGGATCTCGCTCTGTAGACCAGGCTGGCCTTGAACTCACAAACATCCGCCTGACTCTGCCTCCTGAGTCCTGGGATTAAAGGCCTGCGCCACTACCGCAGGGCCCCTCCTGGCTCTTATACTCTTTCTGTCTCCTCTCTTGTAGAACTTTCTGATTTCTGAGGGGAGGGATTTGATGGAGAATCTCTTTTAAAATAGATTGTTCATGGCTTCTCACTCTCTACATAATGTCTGACTGTGGGTCCCCGTATTTGTTCCCATCTGCTGCAAAAGGAAGCTTCTTTGATAATGGCTGAACAAGGAGCTTATCTATGTATAGCAGAATGTTATCAGGAGTCATTTTATTGCTTTTCTTTTCTTTCTTTTTTTTTCTTTTGAACAATAGAATTTGGTTTCACCCTACACCACTGGTTTATCTAATATCATGTTCTTGATCACCAAAGCAGCATTAGGAATGGGTTCCATCAGATGGAGGGAATCTTAAGTCAAGTCAGATTTTGGTTGGTTACTGCCACAAGCTTTGTGCCAACATTGCACTGGTATCTAGTAAGCAGAATACTATTTGCGGCTGGGTTTGTATTTATGTTAATCCTTTGGTAGCATGCAGAGTACCTTCTTGCACCAAAGGTATTATAAAATAGGGTGAAGGCTCTGTATAGGTACCAGTTCAACTTCTTGTCTTCAAGAATGGGCCCTTGCCATCAGTTTGTGGAGAGAAACCTACAGTCTGAGCAATAGCCTAGGTTGTTTGGTGATTCCCTTGGGATCATTTTGGCCAACAACTCAACTAGATGTAATTCAGTCCCTATACTGGAAGCTTCATTTGCTCCTAAAAGAAGGTCAGTTGGGACTCTCTCTCCCCCATTATTTGAGGATTTTATTAAGATGACCTTCACATATGTATATGTTTCAGGAAGCTTCTACAGTATTAGGTTTCCATACCACCACTCAAAAGGCCCTTAATTTTAGCAGTCTTTTCCTCCCTATATTCCCTCCCTATTCTCCTTCTTCCTTTCCCCTCCACACTTAATCCCCCTTTTCTATCATCTTCCACATCCATCCATAAATATTCTCTTTCCCTTTCCTAATGAGATCTATCTGTCCCTCCTAGTCCCTAACCTTTGTGGTTCTGTGGATTGTAACTCGGTCATCATTGACTTAACAGCTAATATTCACATACAAATAAATACAATGCTGTATTTGTCTTTCTGAGTCTTACATACCTCACCCAGGATATTTTTTCCTAGTTTAGTCTAGTTATCTGTGAATTTCATTTTTTAACAGTTAAGGGATAGACAATTGTGTAGATGTGTTACATTTTTATTATTCATTCTTTGTTGAGGGACATCTGGATTGTTTCCAATTTCTGGCTATTATGAATAGAATTGCAATGACAATGGTTGAGCAAGTGTCTCTACAGTAGGATGAATAATCTTTTAGGTATATAACCAAGAATGGTATAGCTGGATCTTCAGGTAGATCAATTTCCATCTTTTTTGGATGGGCACTAATTTCCATAGTGGCTGCACAAATTTGTACTTCCCCCATCAATGGATGGGTGTTCCTCTTACTCCTCGTCCTCAAGAACATGAACTGTCATTTGTTTTATTGATCTTACCCATTCTAACTGGTGTAAGATAAAGTCTCAAATTAGTTTTGATTTGCATTTCCCTGATGCTAAGGATGTTGATAATTTCTTTAAGTTATTCTCAGTCATTTTAGTTTCATCTTTTGAGAATTCTGTTTAAATTTGTACCCCATTTTTCAATTGAGTTATTTGGGTTCTTTATATGTTTTGGATATTAGTCTTCTATCTATGGATGTGGATTGTTAAAAACATTTTTCCATTCTGAAGGCTGTTGCTTTGCTCAATTTGCTGTGTCCTTTGACTTACAGAAACTTTTTAGTTTCATGAGGTCCCATTTATTAATTGTTGATCTTAGTGCCTGTTCTAATGGTGTTTTTTTCAGAAAGTTTAATCCCTGTTAAAGAGTTAAAGGCTATTCCCCATTTTCTCTTCTATCAAATTCAGTGTACATAGATTTATGTTGAGGTTTCTGATCTATTTGGAGATCAGTTTTGTGTGAGGTAATAAACATGCATTCTTCTACATGTAACCATCCAGTTTGACCAGCACCATTTGCTGAAGATGCTGTTTTTTTCTAGCGTGTATTTTTGTCTTCTTTATCAAAAATTGGGTGCCCCAAAGTGTGTGGATTTTTGTCTTGGTCTTCAGTTCAATTTCATTTATCTACATTTGTTTTTATGACAATACCATGTTGTTTGTATTACTATAGCTCTGTTATACAACTTAAATTTCAGGATTGTGATACCACCAACATTTCTTATCTTATCTGACCACCAGTAATTAAAACTGGAAAACAACAAAAACAGGAACAACAAAATTATTACAAAATCATGGAAACCAAACAACTAACTACTTAATGAAAAACGGGCCAAACAGAAATTTAAAAAGAAATTAAAGCTGTTCTACAACTGAGTAAAAATGAACACAACATATTCAAATTATGGGACACAGTGAAGGTGATTTGAAGAAGCAAGCCCATACACTAAGTGCCTAGAAAAATTGTAGAGATCTCATACTAGTTACTTAACAGCACATCTGAAATCTCTAGAATAATAATTCTCAACTGTCCTAATGCTATGACCCTTTAATACAGTTCTTTATGTTGTGGTGACCCCCGACCATAAAATTTTGCTACTTCATCACTGTAATTTTGCTGCTATTGTGAAATGTAATGAAAATAACTGATATGCAACCCAAATGGGTCGCAACCCACATGTTGAGTACCATTACATTAGAAGAAAAAGAAGAAAAGAAGCCTAAAAGGAGTAGACATAGATGCCAAGACATAATCAGCATTGTAAAGAAACTCAGAATGGCTAAAAAAAAAAAATAACAACAAATCATGAATAAAAAGAATTGTCAGAAGTATAACCTTTCTTCTTTTAACATATTAAAATAAAGTTATTGAGAGTAATTCTTTTCTACTGTGTAGAAAAATTCCTAGAAACTTGCATCTTGCTCTGTTTGTAGATCATCTCATGGTCTGAAGGTCTGTCTCATCAACTGGACTCAAAGTCAATGCTTATATTTAGTATCTGTGAGCATCTGTTACTTCAGTTTTCTATCTTTAAATTTCCTATGTGGTAAAACGGAGTAAAAGAGGAGTATCTACTCTCTTAGACTGCTTTCTTTTGCTATAATCAAGTGCCCCATTCTGGGTACTGCATAAGAAAAGGAGTTTATTTGGTTTAACATTCTAGTGGCCAATGGGTTCAAACAATATGTTGCCTGAAGTTTCCCTCTACTTATTATGGACTAAGCTTCAGCACATAAGCTTTAGGGAGACATAATTATATCATGTTTGAACTACAGTATGTACTTTTAGTGATTTTTTTAAAGCATTAAAACCTATGACACACAGAGAACATGACATTGCTTATACAGTGCTTATTCATTATCTTACTAAAGGCCTTCCAGGTAGCCTACCTGTCCTGGTACTCACTATGTAGATCATATTGGCCTTAAACAAATAGAGCCACCTACCTTTTCCTCTTGTGTGCTAGGGTTGAAGGTATGTGCCACCGTGACCAGGTAAATCCTAATTTCAAAATAAAGTTAGTGAATCACTTTGTATCTTATGTACTTGATTTCAGGAAATAATATCAGTGACCAATTATATTCTCATCATCTATGACTTGTCTAATCCTTTCTAACTTGAATATGTCAAAACTACTTTTTTTTATTTCCATGCACTAAAAACTGAATCCTTGAATGAAGCAAAATAAGAACTAAATGAAAAGCCAAACTAATTTTACTTGAGCAGTTAAAGCTTTCATAGAGCATGATTTGGAGTGCTTCAGTGTTACTTAGAGAATGTAATCACACATATTTGTCTTGTAGAGAATTAAACTGTGACATATGTGTGCCAAGAAAGACTACTATTATTTAAATCACCCAAGATTTGTTGCTTGAAGTTGTTGCGTACAAAAAGAAACCATGCATGAAGTGTGCTTGACAGAAATGTTTCTATTATTTAATGAAACCCTATCAATGTGAGGTATTTAATAACCAGTAAGACTAAATGCAATCTTACTAGCATTTATGATTTATTTGAATTCAGTAATAAAAAGGCCCAAAATACCATGCAAGTGGTAGAAGGGAAAACTGGCAGATATTCATAAGAGTCAAAATTATTTAGCAGGTAAATGGAGATTTATTCAACTAACAAATCATTTTCAGTTTTGTTTTACTTCCAGCTAGATACTTCAGAGGCAATACATACATTATGAACAGTAAGATATCATCATGAAGTGAAACACACACACACACACACACACACACACACACACACACGCACACACACACACATATATATTAGGTCAACTGCTACGTGCATTTGTCCTAAAAAACATTCAGTTATTCAGTTAACAATTTATCTCTATATTTTAATAAATGAGTAGATTCTGTAGGAATCAGTCTCATTTTTAGTATTATTTTAAAATAGAAAGTAGCTATGCACATGTGAGATTAATTTCCACTAAATTCTTTAGAATACAATCAATGCTATTTCTAGAGTTGAAGTTGTAATTTTTGCTTTATGACTTTTTAAATGATCTAGTTTTCTAATAAAACTCATTGTTGCATCAGGATTGACAAATAATAATGATGTTTGAAAAACCCATAGAGGAACACATATTACTTGTATGTTTACTTAAAAATAGATCTATGTTGCACAAATCCTAAATATTCTTATAATAAAAACCCAGAGCCAGATATCACAGTGAAAGCTGAAAGATCAGAGAAGCAGAGCAAGCCACAGCTACCACCTCTTACATCACCGACTCCTCAGCCTGACAGAGCCTCTGCAAGAGAGCAAATTCCTGTCTTTTTCTGCCTTAAAGTCCTTTCTCTGCCCAGCCATATCACTTCCTGTTTCAACTTTCCTAGTGCTAGGATTAAAGATGTGTGATACCAAGTGCTGGAATTAAAGGTGTGTGCCACCACTGCCTGGTTGTTTATTTTTTAAGACCGGATTTATCTTGTGTAGCTCAGCGTGGCCTTGAATTCACAGAAATCCAGACAGATCTCTGCCTCTGCCTCCTGAGTGCTAGGGTTAAAGGTATGTGCCACCACTGCCTGACCTCTGTGGCTAACTCTTGGCTGGCTCTGTCCTCTGATCGTCAGGCAAGTTTTATTTCTTAGATTACAAATATCACCACAGATATATAATATGTATAAGCACAGATGTATACATACAAAGCAAGATCCTATTGCTGAAGACATTAAACACTTGGAGAACAAGACGTGGAGGAATCCAGTTGAAACTGACCTGGATGATTCCGCTATGAGAACTAGCTCTCATAGTATAAAGCACTGATGTATAAAATTGTCAAAAAAAATAAAAATTTAAATTAATGAAGGGAAATATTATTCAAAATATTGTCAGATTAATAAGAAGCTAGTGATAAAGGCATTTCCCATTTTAATCTCAAGTAATGTATATTTTAGATAGGGGACACCTGGTAGTGCTCAAAAATAACAGCAGTGCTTGAGTAAAACCTGTGTCTTTATTGTTACGTACTACATTTGCCTTCCACAATAAAGCACAGTTTTTCTGTGATTAGGAAGATTCAGGTTATTTTAGAAGATATAAATTTTCAGCAGTGTGCTAAAGCAATATATCTACAGCTTAATTCATAATATTCTACACAGAACCTGGAATTGTAGCAAATGATCATTTGAAATGCAAAATTATTTATGAAAACTTACCCTTTTCCTTGGTTGTCACTAATGAACTATGTGATCTCTTCTATGTGTTACTTGATAGCTCAGAGTTCTTATTTCACTATCTGTAAAACGGATGCTGGAATTCAGACATGCTTTGTGAAAGTTAAAGGTCTTTAACTAAGTTAAACTATTTAGCTAAAATACTTAGCACAGGCCTGACATGTACTAAGAACTACATAACTATTTGCTACTACGCTATCATCACTGTACCTTTAAACATGGTATCAATACTTGTATTAGGAGTAAAGTGTGACATCATGCATGTGGTCTTTCAATTGGTAGTTTTAAAGTTCACAGAGGAATTAAACAAAACTCCTTTCAAGAATAAAAGACAATTATTAAATATGAAATCCAAGAACAGCCTTCTGTCAAAAAACAAAATTATGAAATGTGAATTCTGTGTTCTAACCTAGATTTATAATACTGTATAGCTAAGGGAAACATGAGAAACTGTGTGAGAATTACTAGTTAGTAAAAACTAAAAATTTGTATGCAGTAATCTTTGTTTCCTACACATACTAGCAGAGGAATGAATACAAAAAAATCTGTGAAGTATGATCCTCATTTTTTATTATGTAGAAATAGAAACAGCAATTGACTCTCCAAAGTACACAAAATAGAGAAAAGTTCATCAAAGGTACTTGAAATTGAACATGAATGAGGAATCCCGGAAACCATGGTGTTTATCATCAGAGCTCAGCTGGAATTTCACTATACGGTATTATTTTTATCTGTCCTGATATTGAAGGCTTACCACTGTGAACTCATTGCAGTCATGACCAAATTCCCCACTGTGCTGAATTCTGTGGCAAAATATAGTTTATGTATGTTTTATGAGTTGTTAGATTTGGAGGAAGGATCTTAGTGATTGTCTGCAAACAATGAAGAAAAAAAAACTTCCAACTTAAGGAGCCACATAGATGCAAGTGCTGGGAAAAACTCTAGATCTAGAAATGAGACTTGGTGATTTATGAGCTCTGAGTTCAAACTCAACCTAGCGAATCTGGTTAAAAGTGATACAGTACCTCAAGATCTCAACTATCTGCTAATATTTGATTCAGTTTATAGTTGATACTTATCATCCTGGTTATTTTTCTGATGATCTGGGGAAAAAAGAAAGCTACCAATGAATCATTGAGGATGGCGAATACTGAAGAGCATAGCTTCCGCCAATCTGTTTGGCAATTAATCAAGATGATGCATCACCAGGACAGCTGCCCAGGAATGACAGGAAGCAGATTGCTGCTGCCTGCCTGGCATGTTGGAAGTTTATTCACTACTTTAAATATGAATGCTGATTGAATGCATGCAAAGAAGATATGAATGGATGCTGAAGAGCTTCAGCAGGGGTCAGGCGGGATGTAAGTTAGGGTCCTTTCATTATTCATAACACCTCTTTGGAGATATTTAAGGGCATTTAGATGACATATGATAAGCAGAAAGAAGTATTAACATACCCATGTCACATTCTGATTCAAAGTTTGGGAATCATATATTGTTACAACTGCATGATAAAAACTGCATGTAATTACATGTGTCTGATCATATAAGAAATAAATCATTATGGTCTGTTTTCAGTATAAGGTGTGTTTAGAGTCCATCAATGAGTAGTAGGTAAATTGAAGGCACTGGAACTCTGACTTCCCTACTTAGCAACTAGTGCCTGCTTCCTTGCCCGATAGCTTTTTAAATTACTTTAGGATTGAGAAATGATTGTCCACTGTGTGAGTGGGCACACATATCCAGACAGAGTGATGGGAAATCATGAGTCTTAGAAGGGGCTGTTTTGCTCCAAATCTCCATTGTTGCCTTTTCTCTAGGCTGATGGCTGACTTTTGAAGGCTGAAAAATGACCTGCTTTGCTATCAATACTCTGAGTTCCCAGTTCTCTTGTTGTAAAGTAGGGATCATTGTTTTTTGCAGTCAGAATTCATCATGTGATATAAGACACTTTATGAAGATTTAAGAAGTAGTCTTAAGGTATTTACGGCATTAAGACTGAACTCAACCTGGTAAATGTAGTGAAGATATGAGTAAGTAGACTAACTGGAAAGTAACTTTCATGGAAACCACACATGACATAAGAAGACTTTCACTCTTACACAGAAAATATTAATACTCCAATGTTTATAGGACCTAACATATGTAAAGGTCAATGGATAACAGTGGTAAAAACTGAGAAGCAGAGGTTGGGATATGTGGTAATGCTGAATTAAGGAGAAAATCATTGTTCCTCAATAACAGCAATTTACAGAATAGAACGGAATTTCCTTCTCTAAGATATAACTGGTTGGTATTACATGCATCGGAGAAAAACACGTGTTTTCACTCTTGCAGTATTGTATAATGTCACTTTTACTCTGGTAATGTTAAAACCTGTTATGAAATCTGGAATGTAGTTGTGACAACAAAGTAGGTGACTCCAGAATTCACTTCAATACAGTCTCATAGCAACATACCAATTAATAAAGAGAATACATAATATTTAAGAAAAAAGGATTTCTGTTGGAAAGAATAATTATGCAATGTTTTTGTTACATAGTTTAACAGGACTTTAATCTCTCTGATACTGAGATATACTATAACAAAAGTGTTGATGATTTAAGTCCATAGATGAAATGTAATAAAAAAATATAAGTAAACAATATAAGAATGAGACTGTAATTTTGGACACACATTTAAAATGCAAATAGGAAGAGTTACTATTTAATTGGCATTATATATTGACTGTAGTCTTTGGAAAAATAAGAAGACATGCACATATAAATTCTTTTTTTTTTCATTTCTTTTTCCCCATTTTATTTTTAAGAGTTTTAGTAGATTCTTTGCTCATACAATACATTCTGTTTACAGTTTCCTCTTCCTTCACTCCTCCCAGTTCCTACCACACCTCCCTTCCCATTCAAATCCACTCCCCTTTTGTCTCTCATTAGGAAAGAACAGGCCTTCAAGAGATAACAGCAAATAATAACAAAATAAAATATAATAAGACAACTCAAACCATCACATCAAAGTTGGACAAGGCAAGTCAACCAAAGGAAAAGAGCCCAAGACAAAGCACATGAATAGAGACCCACTCATTCACACATTCAGGTATCCCATAGAAACATTAGACTGAAAGATATATATTTCATATATATGATTTGGTGCAGACCCGTGTAGGCCCTGTGCTTGCTACTTCAGTCTCTGTGATTTCATAGGAGCTTTGCTCAGTTGATTTAGTAAGTCTTATCCTTCTGATGTCCTCCATCCCCTCTGGCTTTTACACTTTCTTCCTCCTCTCCCATGGGGTTTCCTAAGACCTGAGGACAGGCCTTTGATGTAGATATCACATTTAGAGCTGTGTGTTCTAAGGTCTTTCTCTTTCTGTAATGTCTTGTTGTGGGTCTCTGTATTTGTTCCCATCTGCTCTAGGAAGACGCTTCTTTGATGATGGCTCAATCAGGCACTGGCCTGTGAGTATACCAGAATATTCAGAATTATTTTTTAACTAGTGTCTTTTTTATAAGGCCAGTATTCTTTGGTTTTACCCTAGGCCTCTGGGCTATCTAGTCTCCAGTCCTTGATCACCCTTGCAGTTTTGGGTATGGGTTTCATCTCATAGAATAGGCTTTACATCAAATCAGATGATTGGTTTATTAGTCTCACAAGTTTTGTACCTCCATTGCCCTAGCATATTTTGCAGGCAGGACAAGTTGTAGATCCAAGCTTTTGTGGCTGGGTTTGTGTTTATGTTTCTCTTTTGGAAGACTGCAGAGTACCATTTCAAAGATACTAGAACATAGGAGTGAAGGTTCTATGTGGGCACCAACAACATCACTCCATGTTAAATGAGTGATGTGGGTGTGGTCTTCACCAATGGGATCTTGATGTCAGTTTGTGGAGAGCAACCTATTTTCTTGGTAACAGCCTGGGTTGTGTGGGGATTTCTGTGGGACTTCCTTAGCCAACACTCAGTTGGATGTAACCTAGTTCAGGTGCTGGAAGCTTCATTTGGTGACAAGAGATGACCAGCTAGGACTGTGTCTTCCTCATTATTTGCAGATTTCATTATGATTGCTTTCAAATGCTTTAGGAAGTTCATACTTTACTAGGTTTTCATACCACCTCTCAAATGCCCCTCAATTCTAGCAGTCTCTCCCTGCATTTCCTCCTTCAACTCTGTCTTCCCAACTTATCCTCCTGTTTCCATCCACCTTACTTCCCGTCCACCCATAAAATCTACTATATTGTCCCCCTCAGGAAGACACATACATTGCCCCAGGCCCCTCTATACCTAACCTCTCTGAGTGTGTGGATTGTAGCTTGCTTTTCAGTTATTTAACAGCTACTATCCATAGGTAAACAAATACATGCCATACTTCTCTTTCTGCCTCTGGGTTACCTCATTCAAGTTGATTTTTTTCTAGATCCATCCACTTGCCTGCAAATTTCAAGATGTCACTTTTTGTAATAGCTAATTAATATTCCATTGTACAAACATACCACATTTTCTTTATTCATTTTTCTGTTGAGAAACATCTAGACTGTTCCCAATTTCTGACTATAATGAATAGGCCAGCGATGAATGTAGTTGGGCAAGCTTCCTTGTGGGAGGATGAAACATCCTTCGGGTATATGCCCAAGAGTGGTATTGCTAGATCTTGAGGTAGATCAATTCCCATCTTCCTGAGGAACTGCCACATGATTTCCATATTAGCTTTGCAAGTTTACTTTCACACCAGCAATGGAGAAGTGTTCCCCTATTCCATATCCTTACAAGCATGAGCTATCACTTGCTTATTGATCTTAGTCATTCTTAATGGTGTAAAATGAAATCTCAAAGTAGTTTTGATTTGCATTTACCTGGTGGCTAAGGATGATGATCATTTTTTTAAGTGTTTCTCATTTGGATTTCCTCTTTTGAGAATTCTCTGTTTAGATCTGAATCCTACTTTTAGTTGGACTGCTTGGTTTATTGCGATCTATTTTTTGAGTTACTTATATATTTTGGATATTAATCCTCTATCAAATATGCAGTTGGTGAAAAAAAAAACCATTCTCCCATGTTTAGGGATGCTGCTCTGTGCCTTACAGAATTGATGGCATCCTGTCCCTTACAGAGGTTTTACATTTTCATGAAGTCTCATTTATTAATTGTTGATCTTAGTGCCTATATGAGTTCAAGGCTATTCCTCACTTTCTCTTACATCAGGTTCAATGTATTAGCTTTATGATGAGGTACTTGATCCACTTGGAGTTTGTTTTTGTGTATGGTGATAAGTATGGATATATTTGCATTCTTCTACATGTATCCATCCAGTTTGACTGCAACATTGGTGAACGAGTTGTCTTTTTCCCAGTGTGTGTTTTTGTTTTCTTTATTGAAATATTCAAGATTTTTTTGCTTACACTGTTTTTTTTGTTTTTGTTTTTGTTTTTGTTTTTTTTTTGTGCATGTGTGTGTTTCAATGTGAAGCTAAGAATTGTCCTTTCAAGATCTTTAAGGAATGTGTAGGAGTTTTGATGGGGAGTCCCTTGAATCCATAGATTACTTTCCATAGGATGCCAAAACAGATGGCCATTTTTTACTATGTTAATCCAACAATCCATTAGCATGGGGGAACTTTCCATCTTCTGATATCTTTTTCAATTTTATTTCTTCAATGACATGAAGTTTTTATTTTACAAGTCTTTAACCTATTTGGTTAGAATTACTCCAAGATATTTTATATTATTTTAGGCTATTGTGAAATGTGTTGTTTCCCTGATTTCTTTCTTAGTCCTTGTGTCATTTGTATGTAGGAGGGCTACTGATTTGTTTTGAATATAGATGTTAAAGTCTCAATAAAATATTTGCAAGCCAAAAACATTAACACATTAAACACATAGATCACCCACCATGACCAAATAGGCTTCATCCCAGAGATGCAGGGATGGTTCAACATATGTAATACAATAAATTTAATCCACTATATAAACTAACTAACTGAGAGACAAAATATACATGATCGTCTCATTATTTGTAGAAAAAGCCTTTGACAGAATCTAACACCCTTTCAAGATAAAAGTACTAGATATATTAGTTTTGCAAGGGACATACCTCAACATTATAAGTCAGTTTACAGCAAGCCCGTGGCTTGGAGAGAATCTCAAAGTAATTCCACTCAATCAGAAACAGAACAAGTTGTCCACTCTCTCCATACCTATTCAATATAACACTCGACGTCTTATTTAGAGAAATAAGACAACTAAAGATCAAGGGAATATAAAATTGGAAAGGAAGGTATCAAAGTATCTTTATTTGAAGATAAGATTTTATACATAAGTGACCCTAAAAATACCACTAGAAACTTTGACAGAGGATAAACACTTTCAGCAAGGTATCTGGATATAAATGTGTCACACATAAAAATTTTCAACAAAATGTAAACAATGGTTTTGATTCAGATTGTGGAAACTTAGAAAAAAAAACAAACTTAAAAGATTTCACTTTCAAACTAATATTAGGAAGAGCTACAAATTCATAACCTAGCTGAACATAACTGACCAAGGAAACCCTGCTGTGGGATGGTCTGTATGTCAAACTTGTTGCTTATTGGTCAATGAATAAAACACTGATTGGCCAGTGGTCAGGCAGGAAGAAATATAGGCGGGACAAGAAGGAGAGAATTCTGGGAAGTGGAAGGCTGAGGAGACACTGCCAGCCGCCACCATGACAAACAGCATGTAAAGATGCCGGTAAGCCACGAGCCATGTGGCAAGGTATAGATTTATAGAAATGGATTAATTTAAGATATAAGGACAGTTAGCAAGAAGCCTGCCACGGCCATACGGTTTGTAAGCAATACAAGTCTCTGTGTTTACTTGGTTGGGTCTGAGCGGCTGTGGGACTGGCGGGTGAGAGAGATTTGTCCTGACTGTGGGCCAGGCAGGAAAACTCTAGCTACAAAACCCTGTGGTTGAAAGGCAGAAGAGGAAAAATGAAAAAGGTGACTTATCTTTTGAAGCATACTGGGAGAAGGAGTGCTGAGTATCAACAACTGGCAGTGCACACAGAAAAAAAAATGTGAATTATTCTAATCTGAGTCAGTCTAGTATGAAGATGTACCACTCAAGAGAGTCAAAGAAGCATGTGCCACAGCTTTGGTACCTAGGCAGACTCCTTTCCACAGACTTCAACAGGCTCATAGGAAAAAAGATGAATGCGAGAGACAGAAATGCATATGAAAACAATTAATCAGTAATGTCTTAAAGAAAAGAACACTGTAAAGAAAGCTGCACAGAACCATTCACAGACTCTCTCTAGTGTAGAACAAAAGCCATAAGCCCCTGGGGAATAAAGAAACAACATGCCTCAGAACACAGGGGAGAATTCACTTTACCAGGGAGAATTATTTTGTTGTTTCTTTTTATTTTTCATTTTAAAAAAATCATTGCCCATATTCATTGTTCAAGGTATTATGATACATAAAGACATTTTTATACAAGTGTATAATGTATGTTGAGCACATTCCAGTCTATGCCCTCTTAATCCTCTTTCTCCCCCCTCATCCTTCCTGTGTCTCTTGTTTGTCTAGACCATATCACTTTTCCTTAAAAGTCATAAGTATGATCTTATATGCCTGCTTCAAATCAAAGACTCATACATGAGAAAAAATCAACAATACTCATTCCTCTTTCTAGAACTAATTTAATGTTCTGTGTAAGATTATCTTAATTTCTACCAAATTTTCAAGAGAAAACAAAATTTTCTTTCTTTATGGAAGAAAAATTTCAACTATGCACATATTCCACGTTTTCTTTAAACACTTTTCTGTTGTTGAATACCTAGCTTGGTTTTGTAATTTAGAAACACTATTCACTGGAGAAAGTAAACCATGTTATGTTCAGTTCATCTCCTAATGCCAGAGGAACATTGAGATTTCTGAGAAAGCAAAATTCCTAAGACTCAAAAGTATGACATTTCCTTTCCCTACCTTAGCAAATATAATGCAACAAACAATTGCTCATCTGGGCCTGAGCAAGCTTACCAGACAGCTTGGGGTAGTCAATTGAGACAACAAAGGAGCATAAAATGAAACTGAAGTTTTCACCCCTCACTGTGACAGTATGGAAAAAAGTTAATCTGCAAAAGTAGCAATGCCTCCCAGATCCTATCCCCGTGAGGCTGATTGTCATCTGATCAATTAGCATGAGGATCACCTTCCTTGGAAAGATCCATGAACAAAAGGCTCCTGTCCTTACAGGGATCTGAGAATAGAAAAAACCAGGGGAGGGGTGGTGTTTTAGAAATGGAAGAGTGCCTAGCACTGATTTAGAAAGGAAAGAAAGGTTTCTTGAACCCCTCAACTACCTCTTCACACTCTTCCTAATAAAAACATATCATAACATCATTGCAGAAGTCTCCTAAGAAAGACCTCTGCCCAAAAATCCAAATGAAATTTTTCTTCTTTGAAATTATTGTTATTATTTTTAATCTTGGAAGTATATGCTTCTCTCATACAAAACATCCGACCACGATTTCAACTCCGTCCACTCTTCTCACCTTCCCTTTCCCCTAGATCCATTGGCCCTCTGTTTCCATTTCATAAAAAAGCAGACCTCCAAGAGGTGACAGCCAAACAGGACAAAACAAGATACAATGAGACTAGGTAGAGCACTCATACTGAGGCTGGACAAGGCAACATCATAGGAAGAAAAGAGTCCAAAGAGCAAGCAAAAAAGTCAGAGATACACCATCTCCCACTGTTAGGAGTCCCACCAAAAGAGCAAACTGACAGCCATAACATATTCACAGAGAATCTGGGGAACACCCATGCAGACCCTGTGCTTCTCACTTCTGTCTCGGTGAGCCCATGTCAGACCTGCTAGTTGATTCAGTGGGCTGTGTTCTCCTGGTGTTCTCGTTCTTCATCCCCTGCCAGACAAAGACTTCTGAAGGTAGGCATGGAACAAAAACTCCCTATAGAAATTTTAGACATTGTCTGTGTACCATGTCTTGTGATATGCCACACTCCCTCCTGAGGCCTCCTGTGTAATTCCTTTGTAAATGTTTATAGTTGAGCTATAAAATCATTCAAAAACGGGTAGATGGACAATGCTATGGAAACAACTATTGGAGCATGGGCAAAAGAAAATCTAAAAATTGAGTGTAAAATCAAAGCTCTGAGGGAAACTTAGTGGGGGGGCATGATGGTAACCACAGCAACAAGACCAAGTCCAGCTTGTCTTTTGGATTATTTTGGTCAGGCAACCACAGGATAAGCATGCCTGCTGTTCTATTTATATATTTCCCTGTACTTACACTGGTATATAGTCACCATATGATTGTTGATATACAACAAAAGGATGCAAGAAAAAAATTTACTGTCAAAAGAAAGTCATGAATGAGTAATACTAGTGATGATCCTACAGTAAGACAGTTACCCAATCTTTCTCATTTCATATTGAAGTCCAAGCAGTGTCCTAAGGTCCATCATGTTCCAGATTTTCTGAAATGTCAGTTGAAAGGAAAAGTACTGACTCAGGACCCCCAAGACCAAGTTCTCATCACAAAGGGATTTATTTGCCCCAGAGGGACAGAGGGTGAGGAATAAGATACAAACACAGGAGATAAAGGACAAGGAAGAAGAAGGAGCAGAGGTATTTGTCCCTTAGGAACAAAGGACTGGCTCTGGATAGAGAGGAGACAGAGGTGGCACATAGAAAAAATGGCAGTTTATAAAGGCACAAGAGGAAACCCCATGTTAGGACGAGGTGTTTAATTTTAATTGGGCATGTTAATTAGATGAGCCAAAGGAGGCATTTGACTGCTGGACTTCAATATTTTGATAGCTGGACCTTGACAGTCAGCCTCAGGAAGAGGAATTGGCCCAATAAGAGAATAGACCTTGGTGGCTAGCTTTAGGAATGTGATCTAACGGTTTTTAAGCAAGGCAGAAGGAATGGGGAGAAGGGCAAGGTCTGCTGGAATCATGCTCACCATGCTCACGCTGGCCAGAGTCCCTTCAGCAGTGAAGTGTGTACAAGCACATGAGTTCTCTACATTCTCATGCTCTGCCATTTCAGTGTTTACTTCATTCTTAGAGTGGTACCAAGAAAATTGAAATTTTCATGATTTATAATTCAGGCAACATCTGCAAGAAATATGTATTCACAGGGACTTTTTAAAAATGTATGAAGTTTTTCAGGTGCATTAAAGAAGATTTCTGCTCTTCACTCATTTGTGGTCTTTAGGTTCAGTGCTCAGCAAAGAGAATGGAAGTGACCCTTGAGCAGTCAGATCTATTCTTGGTACAAGACAAAGTCTCACCTTCACTGAAATGCAAGGGAATAAACACAGAAAAGAGAGAAGAGAGAGAGAGAGAGAAGAGAGAATTGATGTTGGCCAGGCAAAAAGCATTATCTACTATCTAACATGACAAAGGTTTATAATGTGTAACATATTGGCCTAAAGTACCCCAGAGAAAAGTTCAAAGCATGATTTGATAAATCTATGGTATTAAGTTGGTGATAAATATTGAAATCATAAGTGTATCCAGTAAGCCATTTTAAAAAATAGATTTATGGAGATATAACTCATATCTCCCAGACTGACTCATTTAAAATGTATGATTTGATAGCTTTATTATCTTTAGAATTAGGAAACCATTACTGTGATCAATTTTAGAAGATTTCAACACCAATAGAGCCACCATGTGCCCAGTTATGTTACTCTTGGGTGTATATTAAAAGACACTAAGTCAGCAAACTACAGTTGTTTACTGCTCTAGAAGTGGTGGGTCCTGGGAGAATGGAGCTGATAAATGAGGCAGGCTAAAGTCACATGTGATAGCCAACTTTATTCAGAGCATCTGAAAGTTTTTACTCTGGTGGTTGAGAAGAGTCACATGAGTAAAGTGTGCAATCACAAAGGCAAGCTGCACCTGACAGGCAAGCTGCACAGAGCAAAAATGTGTTTTGTCATAGAGGCATTAAACAAATAACAATCGTCTGTTGTAATGAATAATCTAAGCTAAACTCACTCCTATTCACTACACCCGGGAGAGGCATGAAAGCGTAATCGAAGAACAATTCCGTGTTTTTGAAGAAACTGAGGTCATAATGCTTTTGTTTTGGTTTCTCTGGCTTTTCTCACAAGCACTGAGAAATCTCCTCACACAACTCCATTCTTAGACTGTGTTCTGACACACAGTGATCCTTGTACATCCTTGTTTATAGTTCTATTATTCACAATATCCAGGAACTGGAACCAGCCTAGATGTTCATCAATAGATTAGTAGATAAGAAAATGTGGTACATATATACAATGAAATTTTCTACATCCATAGGGGAAAAAAATCATGGCATTTAAAAGAAATGGATGGAACTGCAAATTATTATGTCAAGCAAAATGAGCCAAATTAACACAAATAACACATATTGTCTCTTTTATATGGAACCTAGATTTAAAGTTTCATATATATAAATAAAATTTATATGTGAATTTATATATGTCTGTATTGATATATGTGGTTTTATAGTTTAGAAGTGAGAGAGGGGATCATGAGAGGGCATTAAGACATTTTAAGGGTGGGAAACAGCAACAGGCTACATTTACTGAGAAAGTAGAGTGGGAGACCAACAGGAGGGAGAAACAGAACCAGTTGCTGTTGAAGACACACAAGGGATGGTAGTAAAGAGGGGGAAGAATGAGAAAAAAAAGTATGGTGACAATCACAAAAATGTCATTATTCAAACCATTAATTTGTAAAATAACCTAAAAATTACTAATAACCGTCCTGAAGTATGGAATGTTACATTGGCAAATGCTATGGAACATCTTTGAATGTGTGTAGAATATTCACTTATCTTCTTTGATGGAGACCCCATCCTGCATTGATCACTGGGTAACTTACATTTTTATTATTGACATAAGAATTCTTTATATATTCAAAAAATGCCCTCAAAGTGTAAGCATAGGATTTGTAAACTTTTGCCATTGTATTATGTATTTAATTTTATTTCCATATACTGTTCTTTGAAGTGCACTTTTAATTGTAATGAAGTCCAATTTATGTATTTTTCTTTGTTTGTTATGTGTTTTGTGCCAGATCTACAAATCTGTTATAAAATCAAAGGTCATAGAATGTCTTATTTTCTATTGATTCATCTCTATTGTGCCGATGCCACTCATTCTTTTGATTGTTGGGTCTTTGTAGTGAGTACTATAGTCATAAATGTGTCAGACTTCTTTGTTATTTTATTAGACACTAGATTGTTCAGAGTACTTCCAATATTCATATGGATTTTTTTTACTGTCTCAATATTTTGCAAGGATGCCAGCAGGCATTTTAAAATGAGAATGAACAAAAAGTAGGTAAGAACTGCCACCTGAACTCTAAATTTTTCAGCCCTTGAAGATGGAATTTATTTCACCTTATTTATATTTTTAATTAATGCTGATAGTGGTTTACCTTGTTTTAGAATTCATTTCATAGGGTTCTGTGTTGTACTTAAGTATCCTACACTTTGAAGTGTTTTAATTAGGATTATTCTCTAAATATCCTTTTCACAACTTTTGATATTGCTGTTGTAAGTGCTTAGAAATGAAATTGATTTTTGATTTTTGATCTCCCTTATGCAACCTTGCATAAAGGGTTTATTAACTAGTTGGATTTCAGTGGGTTTCTCAAGACAATGAACAATATAGTACCATCTGTGTGGTGAACAGAGAAGGTTTTATTACTTCCTTTACCATCTGTGTGCCTTTCTTTTCTGCCTAACTGTTTTGGCTAAAACTGCCAGCAACACATTGGATACAAGTGGAGGGTGTAAATACCACAGTCTTGTTTCTGAGTTTAGGGAAAGTATTCAGCCTTTCACATTAAGTGCCATGTAGCCTTTGGGACTCAGAGTGTGCATCATGCATGTGGGCCAGCATATTCAATTTCATGAATTGAGAGTGCTCCCTCTGCTCCTAATACTTTCAACACTTTTATTGTGAATATATTTTGGACTTTTCTCAAATGTTTTTCTATATCTGTTGATGATCATGACTGCTTTATCCTTTGTTGTTGTAGTTACTATGGGGAAATGCATTCACTGGTTTCCAAATTAAGTTATATTAATATTCATTAGACAAATATCCACCTGCTAATCTTTGTGACATATTGATGGATTTGGTTTGCTAGTATTATTGAAGACTTTTGTGCTTATATTCATAGGATACATTAATGTACAATTTTATTTTCTTGTGAAAGACATATTTAGTCAAAACACTACTGCAATTATGGAATGAATTTGGAAGTGTTTCTCTTTTGTA